>JAPTGZ010000019.1:22457140-22471120 GCA_029814645.1 Fowleria isostigma
ATGCTGTAGCTGAGTGGACATTTTTGTAACTCCATGAAAAAAAAACAAAAACAAAACTTGATCACCTTTTTTTTTTTTTTCTTCAATGCCAAAGGAGGGATAAAACACAAGAAAAAAATTTGACTAAGGTTCTCATAATTCATACATGAAAGGGTTAAATTAGTTTACATATGGATTTAACATTTTTCTGCATTGTTTGACATATGGAAAGCAGAAGCACAGACTGAAAAAACATGCAAAATATAAATCTGCCTGACAAAATAAAAGTAATGTATGACTGATGATAGCAAGTTAGTGACAAGTTTATCGCAACAAAAGTTAAGGGTAATGGAGTTTTGGCGTTAACAAGACTGGGTATTAATCATATACTTGTAGTTAAATGAGCTTTCAGTAAACTGTACAAGTTTATCCAATACTTACAAGAATGGAGTTGCATTCTATTGCAATTTTAAAAGAAATATAGTTCTTCTGAGTGGGATGCTGCAGTCCCCTCTTGCTGTGTCCTATATATTACTGCGAGTGGTCCCAGCTCAGTTTAGTTTTGAGTGAGTTAACAATAAAGGTATTATAGTGATTTTAACCTTTAGATTAAAACCTTCCTAAACTATAAATTGTAAAAAGGACAACTTTAGTCTCCTTCTTTAAATTGCCATTTTTTATTTGACTATTATTGGCTCTTCTTTCTCCCACTCCAGTTCTGTTTAACATTGACGCTGAAGACAGTATTTCTAGAGATGATCCCCAGGTGGCGTTGTTGGCCTTCTCCTGGTCTTCACCTTTTTGCTCATGCCACATGACCCCTGCAACAATTTAATATCATCATTTAACTCAAAACATATGAGCAAAGTGTAAATATGAGTTACATATAAAGTTATTCATACAGCAAAAGTAGACCATTTCTTAATCTTACACAATGAGAATGACATTAATTTGGGTTAATGTCTAAAACAAAAAAAAGGGGGGAAAATTACTGTGTAAGACGCCATCTTAAATACCAGTCGAATGTTTGTGCAAGACACCAAACGCTCAAGGACAGTTAAATAACACAGCTGCTCTGCCTCTGAATGTGTCAGAATGTTTGTTTCAGTGTCTCAACCTTGAAGTAAATGTTACAGTCATTCATTTGGTTTGTCAGGAGAAATGTAACCCAATCTGTACTCCACTGATCCGTACTGTCTGGTCTGTCCTCCTCAGTGCATTAAATCTACTCATGACTAATAACTGAAATAGACTGCTGCTTTGAATATTAAGTTATCATATCTGTCTTAATCACTCTCTCTAGGATATCTATCTGGCTTGCTGTTGAAAACATGCACCACCTGATATGTAGCATGTTCATGTAGTGGTCTAAAGATAGTCACTTAACAACGACGAATTTCCACTTCTGATGATCTGATTGAATTTATTTATTTATTTCAAATATTACATTTAACCCATAAGGACCCACTGTGCCGTCTGTGTCACTTCCCAAATATTTTTTTCCTTTATATTTAACCGTCCTTAAGTGGCTTATTGCCATTTATTTTAATAATATCTTCTGTGTTTTTGTTTTCTTCTGTAAAAATCAGGTATTTTCCAACATTTAATTTACTAATCATGTAGATGTTTATAAAACTTTAGAGTAAAGTTGAGGATTATTTTCTCAAAAACAGAGGAAAACTGAAGAAAAGTGACTTTTTCGGCAAATCTATCATTAAGTGAACCTAACTCCAGTGTGTCTATCCACTGTCATTGATTCAGCTCCATGGGTTTTACTGGTGAATCAATGTTGGAGAAGATGACGGCATTTCCATGGTAACTACGGAGCCTCTGAATGTCCAAATGGGTCAAATCTGATGACCATGAACAGATGAATAACTGTATTTTACACCAATTATTTGCATATATTAGTGGATCACCAGGATTAAACAGTTTCTATCAGTGCATGATTTTGGTCGATGGTGGATGTTTGGGTCTTTATGGTTTTAAAAAGAGACAATTTTATTTGGAAACTGACACAAAAGTAGTGCTGGGTCTTTATGGGTTAAAACAAAAACAAAGGATTAATAAAAAGAAAAGAAAACATTCAAAAAGGAGCAGGAAGAAGTTTAACTTGTATACTTCTGCCCCTTACCCCATCTTTCTACCTACCCTAAATTTCCATGTCAGATCCCATAAGTAATTAAAAAAAAAAGCATACACATAACAGACTAAATTCTGACTAAATACAAAACACAAAAATACAATATAAGTAAGTAAATAATGTCAATGAATAAAGTCAGTAAGAGAAAAACAAGATACAAAATAAAACACAGATCAGGAGAGAAAAAAAAGAAAGAAAATATACCACATGACCTTCAAAGCCCTTCATCTCTATATGGTTTTAAGACCATTTACATTTTAATTTAAACTGCTATATGTTGTTGGAGCGTTGCTTTAGTTGAACCCCCAAACTGTTCCACAGCCGAACCCCACACACACAGACACACTAAAGCTTTTCTTGTTGGTTCTCACTGCCTTGATTTTAAAGTTACCACATCCCTTCAAGCTGTAACCTCCTTCATGTACAGTGAAACACCTCTGAATGTTAACTGGTAATGTTCGTTGACTTACATTGAAAAAAAGGTTTGTGCACTCTAGTAATTGACAAAATCAGGGAGCTTTAATAGTTTAGAATTTGTGAAAAAAAAAAATATCAGTACGATCTAAATAACAAGCCTTGCGTTTAATTCAAAGTGCTTGTTTTTGGAGTTTGAAGAGGGGATGCAGTGAACTTTAATAGGTGTTACCTCATACTACAGTGCCATAAGTTAAATCCGGCAACACAAGACAGCAGTACAATACTTAGAGAGCATTATACAAATCTAAAAATACTTTGCTTTGTTGATTATGAAGACATTTTTTGACAGTTTACCAAGTGTGTGTCTGGTGTGAGCTTTCCAGGTTAATTTACTATGTGTAATTATTGCCAAAAATTTATATTCTGTCACTTTATCTATTACAATGGAAATTATGGAGTACAAAAGCACATAAAGAGATCAAATTTAAATTCTTTTGAAAATCTGCGTTTGTCTGTGTTCAATAAGTAAATGCTCCAATCTATAAGTAATATAAAATATATATTGTTACACTATCTAAATGGGCTCTATGCACATCACTGCTACTTCCTGAATTTCCGGCAGTATCTTTATTTCCTGTCTGTCATTATTGGACACTGATTAATCCAGGTGTGTCTGCTACTTCTTGTTGTGACTACAGTGGTCAGACACACCTGGGTTAATTAGTGTGTCCAATAATGACAGACAGAAAATAAATAAAAGTGTATGTAGGTAAATTTGTGTCTTTATTATTTCAATCAAACTTTCCAGCATGTTTCCATTCAAGTCCATTATGAATGGCTTGTTAATGCAACAAAGCAGCTGGAGGGGTCGAGAATAGCATAAGAAGAACTGCAGGTAATGTAGAAATTTGTTGTTATTTGACATGTTACTGGCTGCGTTGGTATGATTTTCTTTATTGTTGAATAAAAAAATCACTTCAATCAAAGAAGAAACATGTTCAAATGCAATTTTTTGGGACTCATATTTTTATGCATTCAAATTCTTTTTTTTTTTTTGATTGAAAAGTTTTTTTTATTGAAGTGTTTTTTTTTAAATTGAACAATAAAGTTTTGATTGAAATAATAAAAACAGAAATTTACCTTCATAAAGGTCCTACCTGCAGTTCAGGAAGTGCTGAGGCTGTGCATAGTCCATTGATAACCCTTGAAAGAATTCCCCTCACCCTTTCTCTCAGATTTATCGCCATCTAGCGGACATGTTGGTTCCATTCACCCCTACCCTGCCCCTTTTATGTCCCGCCTCAAACACGGATGAAGCGCGTACTTTATTGTACACATCAGTTGGAGCGGGCGGAGCTTAATGTGTAGCTAACGAACAGGCGCTTTCCGTGAACCGCGCTCTACCGGGCTGTCCCGATACAAATGAACCGCACTGAATCTTCACTTACGACGACGTAATTTGTTTCCATGCCTCGTGCCCCCGTCCGCGACCTGTCAATCAAGTCCATTATGAACGGCTTGTTAATGCAGCAAAGCAGCTGAGGGGACGAGAATAGCGTAAGAAGAGACCGCAGGTAATGCAGAAATTTGTTGTTAAGTTTGACATGTTACCGGCTCCGTTGGTATGATTTTTGCAGCGTTGCATCTGATTAGGTTCAGTGTCATATCATGGAGGCTTGTTCATCGCTGCCTGGATGGTTTAGCTTTAGCAGGCAAGCTAACGTTATGTTAGTCTTAGCAGGCTAAGTGGTTAGCAGTAGCACCCATGCTAATATGAATGTTACCTAGCATTAGTATTGCATTATGAGCGAACTGATGCTGTGTCAGTGTGAACGCTACTCCCTCAAGTAGTGTCACTGTTTAAATGTCACAACCTAGTTCTAACCACGGTATCACACTTAATAGAGAACGTGCCCTTGGTAGCATTTAGTGCTATGAATTCCAGTTTCATCCGGCGTCTCATGTAACGTTATGGATAAATCTCTGGCCTTAAACCTTATGTGTTGTTGCATTAATTAAGCAAAGGTAAGTTATAACTCTTTTGTTGCATTACTTTTTAATCTGTAAACTACTTATACCGTGTTAATTCTTAACACTGATCTAGCTGACGATGAAGCATTTAGGGTGACGTTAGCTCCTGTCAAAAATATTTAAATATTTAGAGCATTATCATTTTAGTATAACGTCTGTAGCTGTATAGTTTTAATCCGTGTTTTAAAGAGCCACTCCTAACACTAATTAATCCTTGAATTTCACAACGATGCAGTTTGGTGTTTTGAAGTTTATTAATGGGCCTCAGTTTTGTCACTATTAATGGTAGCTAATGTAGCTAAAATTGCCTTGTTCGTGTTAGTCAACAATGTCACTCGTGAGGTTCGATAGTGTAACGTTTGTAGTTTGTAAGAGTAACACACTTTTGAGAAAAACTCAATGGAATCTGGAATGGGAACCTGGTTATGTTGACTAACGTCCCACTGCTAGTTTAATGTGGAGCAGGAGCTTCACTAAACTGTGTCATTTACATATGTCAAACAGTAATGTTTGCTAGATACCAGAGGTGTCAGGAGCCACATTGAGCTCAATATAATCTGAAATGGTTGAGCTTGAAAATAATAACAGTGAAAAAAGTGAAATTATTATGAAAATGTTTACATCTACAAACTATCCATTAAAAAATGTGAATTACATGAACAACCTAAAATTTCTTAAGAAAAACAAGGGAAATTTTAATGACATTATGCCTCCACTTATCATATGTTACAACTTATGTCATACTGGATCTATAGATGCACAAAATATGTAATAACATGCAGAATATTGTTAAAATTGTACTTTTTAGACATTCCATGTTGTTCATATTTGCTCAGGTTATTAGCATTTTTTGTGAAAGGATTGTGTGGTAATTTACACATTTTCATGTAATTTCAGTTTTTTTACACTAAAAGAAAAAAAAATTGGGAGTTGTTATTTATAGGTTATTATGATATTACTTTGCTGGTCTGACTCACTTGAGACCAAAATAGGGCTATATGTGGCCTCTAAATAAAAATGCTTGATAATATCTCAGTATTTTTTGCATTTCACCAATTCATCCTATGGGCTGGGTTGGACCCTTTAGTGGGCTGCTTTTGGCACATGGACCATATGTTTGACACCCCTGCTATATACACTTTATATCAACCAATAAGTACTGGGGTCATTATCAGCTGGTTATTGTAGATTTGCAAACGTGATATTGGTAACACTGCTTTCAACATCATCTTTGTCTTGTAGGTTGGCTGCCTGTGCAGCCAGGAGAGGAGAGGGGAAGATGCCGTCTCCATCTTTTACCCTCGATGCTCAGCTGAGATTTCATGACAAATGGCTGAAGATAGACTTACAGGTTAGTGTATATAAGTGAAGAGAATCTTATAGAAATGTCTAAGAAGGGGGGGACATTAATACATATTATGAGGCTGTTGTCATATTTAGTATCTTGTATTACTATGTGTTGTGGATGCACCATATGGACTATACATTTCACATTTAGTGTCATTTTCCTTTTATAACCTCACATTTTTATTGTGCTATTTAGAGTGTGAGCATTTGAAATACGTATATATTTTCCAAGTAATCACATCCTTGTATGGGGTAGAAATGGTCACATGCACAATCATGTAGTTATAATGGTATAAAACCTACAGCAACAACATTCCAGCTGTATCAGGCATCCTTATACTGAGTAGACATTGTTGTGTTTCATGTGGTGGTCTTGTGAAAAGAGAGAGAACCTATGACTACACAGTGAATTAATAGAGAAAAAAAACTTACTTCAAGTTCAAAATGAGTGCTTTTTATATGCTCCTCTCTCTCTCTCTCTCTCCAATATNNNACAAAAGGGAAGAGGTAAAGGCTCGAAAACTGCATTTATGGCGGACTGTGTCACACTATAAAATAACCAGTATAATAAGCCGTCTACTCTTATGTCTCTAATCTGCAGCCTGTCTGGAGTCTCACTTAGTTTGAAAATTGGCTTAAATGAGGACCAAAGTTGGGGTAGTGTGTCAAGTTTTCCCATTGTTAAAGCTGCCTGGAAAGTACAGAACACCATTCAGCTTCACTACTGTGTGTCTTATCTGTCAGTGAAGATGTATTTGAGAAAAAAAAAGTGGATGATCAAATCCTTACAAAGATTTTATGAGTGGTAAGTTTTAGTTAAAACATTGCAAAACAATGTATCAATGTTGTATAATATAAGTCTGGACAGGCAAAAATCCATATTTTCAAGAACTGAAATTTTCAACAATATTTTATTTTTATTTTGGAATTTTAACAGTTAACATCTTCAATATGATTTCCATCCTTTAACTTGAAATAAAAAGAAATTGGCATGTGTTCAGACTTCAGGGACACCTTTATTTTTGGAATTACAGTCTTGGTTCAGCTTGCATGTTGTTGTCTGAAAGACCACATATTTCTCTCCTCATCTAAGTTATGAACTTAGAAGTTAAAATTCACACAGTGCCAGGAAAGTGCTGATCTACGTCTGGATTCACTTTATATTAATTATAAGACAGAGTTTGAAAAATAGTAGTACCTTGGATGTGGAATGTGTAGTAAAATATCTCAACATTTTGAAGGACTTCCACACTGTGGTTTATTGTGACATTTTTTTCTGCATACACAAGCATTTCAGCGAAAGTGTGCTTATAAAAATTTGCCTCAAAGGCAGGGTTTTCCCTAGGATTTTTTGAGGGCTTAGGTGCTGTCTGGGTCCCAGTGTTTTCTCTAAGCTTGTGGGTGGGACACAGGGGTGGGGGTTTGGAGAACCTCCTTCAGGAAAAATGTTATGTATCACTTAATTTTTGATGATGACTGTTACCATGTCTATATAGAAAAAAATAAAATGCTAGATTATATGGCCTCATAAATAACACACAAAATGTGATTCAGTTAGATTTGTTGCCCTCCATATCGAGGTAAGTAAAGTTCTGGAGAAGTCCTGAAAATTTGTAGTTAAAAATATGTTTTCGTCTTTTGGCAGCGAGCATTCTCTCCAGAGGGACTGAGCGAGATGTGGAATGAAATGGTAAAAGATGAGGAGATAACATTCAATGGAGAGGAATCCGCTCACCCAGGTATAACACTGTGAAACTGATTTTCCACGTATGTGTGACAGATTTATTGCTGTTTCTGATAATGTGGTTTATGTCTCTCATCACTCTCACTCTGTGTCAGCTGTATGTGTGACGCATCACCTTTCTGAATATAGTGAAGATTAATGTTGGAATTTCTTGGTGCTCTTTTCAGAAGATTGCACTGATTGTTTTGGGACTCAAAAGAAGGATGAGCCCAATGACAAAGAGAAGAAGGAGGAGGAGGAGATATTAACATCAGTTCATCACTCCATCATTGAAACTTGGGACTGGGGCCGGCAGCCAGGTGAGATGACCCCCTGACTTTGAAGGGACTGAAAATGTCTCATCTTCTGTGATGCTGTCCTTATTTTTAAAGCATTTTGATACCAGGGCCTGAATGAAATGTTTCCCAAAACCATTTTTATGAAATGTATTTTATTAAATATGTAATTACATTGCACTATGTAGATTTATTATTCAGGTTGACAGCATACTTATACACTCTAAGCAATTTCAGAACTTAAAAAAATCCAATCCTCTTTACCACAGTGTGGTTTAACTTGTCCATTTCATTTCTGTAGTTTGTTTTTCAGCATCCTGGTATTTGTCCTCTTAAAATAGTGTTTCAATTTACAACAGAACTCCAGCAGAAAATATACTGTAGGCTTATCACAAACTATTACATACCAGCCTTATTGTAATTGCTTAACCTCCTGCAATTGTTATGCAGAATTGTCAAAATAGACCCCAATCAGCTGTATGAAAGCTCACAGAAATACTACAATCCATCATTATTGCCACGTTATTTTTTATTGTTAGACATTTGTTAGACAAGTGCTGAGGAAATTACATAATGATGCAATGACTGCACTGTAATCCTATATTTTTCATAAATGTGGTACTGTGCAAAACACACTGTTAAAAATCTTCTCTCACTTCTTAAAATTAAAATTGGTTGCTGACTGAAAAAAAACATCTTTTATTCGATTGCATCTGAGTGATTTAATATGTTTCATAAAATTATTTATATAAAGTCCTGTTCTCATCTTGTGACTCTTGTTGTTTTATGCCTATGTGGCTCTTAGTGCAGTAATTTATACCATGCTGATGGCAGATGGTTTCACAACACTGAAATGTCGAATGGATATGGTTATACTGACCGTATACTGATACTGACACAGTGCAACCCCCTGTTTATCAATTTAAAGTGTGTCAGACCCTCCTCATGCTTGAGTGTTTTGCTGGCACGTGAGTTGTGGAAACTTGTGAAATGGCAAGTTGCAGCCGGCAGGTCTGAGTGGTTATTTTTACCACTCCAGGGTATAATCTTGGTAGGTGTCATAATTTAGTCCGGCGTGGGACAGCAGCTCTCACCCTTTCCAAGCTGTGTTGACTAGCAGGGCTGGGTGGGACAGTGTTATGGTGGTGGGAGATAAGGATTTGTTGGGGGGTCAGATGGGGAGAAGTGTCTACTACATGTGTAGGTTTTGTGCGTAGCCCCTTGGCTACTTCAGTCTTTGTTTTTTATTGACTGAGCCAGGAAATCACACTGGTCTGATTGTACAGTGAGTGTAACTGGATCGCTGCATGGACGAGCAAGCGCTCTGTCATTGATGCTTAAAGTTCAAACAGCATACTTCCTGCTTTTCCATTGAGTGGTCAGATATCTGGAACATGTTGATCTCAGCAGTTGGTGCCCAACCTATTGTTTAGAAATCAGGATGGTGCACAGTCAGACACACGACAGTTTTGCTCTTTTACTTAGTGGGTTGTGTTTTCTCGTCTGTGGTAGAGCTTTCATGGAGCTGTGGAAACTCTTTTCATTCGTTGTCTCTGCAGCAAAAGTTAATATTTAGCTGTAGGTAATGTATAATACATAGTAAGAGACTTTGTCTGCTTAAGTTACATATTTGTTCTGACAGCCATGCACAGCTGGGATGCATACAACCTCCGGCCAGTCTGGCTTACATAAAGCTTAAGTGGATTTTAGACCTGCTATTTTAGCCCATCTTGTCTTCCCTGCAGCGCTGCTCAACGGACAGATATAATAAAGAAGCAGATCAGGAAAAAAAAGAGGTTCTGATATGGCCAGAGGGGAAACATTGAATGTTGTGTGTATGTGTGTTCTGAAAAAAGGCCAATACCACAATTGTACTTAGAGGGTTTTTGCATGTCAGTAAAAATCTAATCAGTAAAATATTTTGTATACACTTTGATACACTGTTTATTTAAAGCCTGCTGAAAATAAATAATTTACTGGCCACTGCACCATGTGCAAGAAGCACTCAACTCAGGAACTTTGATTGTTAGAGCATTAGAATCAGATAAGAAGTCAGAAATATATTAAGACACCATAAAAAGGCCACAAGCAAACACCTGCCGTCGGTCATTATTATTCTGTGTTCACATCAGGAGCATCATTGAGGGCTGCCCTCAGTGCAGCGGACTCTGAAATGGGCCTAAATTTTCAAATAAATGTAATGATTATTAACAAAGGACACTGGGTGTAAAGTGTCCAGTAAGGTTAGTCGTAAATAGGATTTTAATGATGTTGTTTTCATTACATATTACCTGTGTTTGCAGATGAAAACGAGCTGAAGGACTGTCTGATGGTTCTTGTTGACGACCAGCAGAAGCTTTCAGCTCAGATGGCCAAAAGCACTTTATCTGCCCAGCGTCTGCGCCAGCGCCTGGTCATACTGGAGCGCTACCTCATCTCTCTGAGCCACAGCATGATGGAGGAGAAGTACAAGGTCCGCTGGAAGACGCCTCCCAGCCCACCACTGCCTGCTGCTGACAATAAGAGGTACAAATATGAAGCAGAGAGTGACAAGGGGCTGGCACAAAGAAACCCTTAAGCTTGATGCATGAGTGCACATTGTATTTTCATTATTTGGGCCTGTTAATAACGCTCATATACTTTATTTTTTTGTTTTGTTCTTCCAGCCCTCGTCCAGCCAGTAAAGGTGTTGAAGGTTTAGCTAGAGTGGGCTCTAGGGCAGCGCTGTCTTTCGCCTTTGCTTTCCTGCGTCGCGCATGGAGGTCAGGTAAGAGCTACCCAGGATGCTGGCTCTGATGACAGCTGTCATAGTTGGAGAGTTTTGCGTAACAGCTGTTGATGTAGTTGTTGTGCAATGCCACTGGAAGCGCATAGTAAACAATCCAGCACGTGTTGCAATGTTGTTTGAAAACACTTCTTTGCATAGCTATGTACAAGAGGTAGTGCAGACGGCATTGCAGAATAGTGCCACAGATATTTTTGTTTTTCTGCTGGTGTATAATGTATTCAACATGAAAATTGACCATTTGAGATTGGATAGCACAGACACTGAAATATACAAGTCTCCAAAGCAGATAGCAGTCCAACTTTTTAAATGCATACCTGTTTAAATATGGATAGTAAATTAAATTAAAGGGTTAGCAGCCAGTTAGCTCACAAAACTACCTGACACTGGAGAGGCTGAGGATTTTCTCTTAAAAAACGACACATCTTTGTTAAGGACTTATCAGCTGAAGATCCATATATACCGTGTTTGGCTTTGTTTACTGACATTCATGTTTATCTGTTGATATGAAAGGTTTGTGCATAAATTTGTAGGACTGAATTTGTGCCCATTCAAAGTTAGTCTCCTGAAAGGCTTCATGACTCAGGAACAAGACAGTTCTGTTTTTTTTATATTATAATGAAGGTTTCTGTGATTCTCTGCAACCAATTAATTACATAAAAAGTAGGGGTGTAATGGCGCACTTGTTTGTACTGAACTGATTCAGTATGGGGTCTTTCGTTCGGTTTGGACATGTACCGAATGAATATATGTAGCTTATGAGATGAACGTAAATGCTCGGTAAACAGGACGGCCACACAGGGTTTTACAGCAGCAGATTCTCAGCACGACGCACAGAAGTTCAGACGTTTGAAGCATATTAACTTTCATTTTCTGTATGTTGTAGCTTTGTGGCACAAGAGTCCACAGGTTGATTTATAACAAAAAGGGATTTATTTTTTTAACTCAAGTTGGCAAAATTCAGTTGAGTTGTTCCTCTCCTCCTTTACCGTGTCTCTGTTATGGCGGGAGGTTATGTTCACAAACACATTCACCTCAGGGAATACTGTGAAGCGTTTAAGGACACCCAGTAAATTACAGTGTTTCCGAAAAAACAAACATTGAACGTTCAAAAATAAATAACGTGGGGTGTCTGTTAATGCACAAATGACTGAACAATGTTTTGTGGAAATGTACCGAAAATGTACCGAACGAAAATTTTTCTGTACCGTTACACCCCTAGTAATAAAAAAACAAATGGATAACAGAAAACAGTATAAAGTGTTTGCTATAACAACAGAAATAATTGATGTCTTGTAAAGGTTTTAGACTCTAACCTTTGCTTTTAAAACAAAAGGGGGAGCTGTATATAATCATTTATGCATTTTAAAATAAACTTGCTTCCTGTATCATTTACACAGTGGTTGTGTTGCCAGCTTTGGAAGTGCTTGTGTTTGTTTAGTTGTGAAAGGAGGGGTGCTGATTTAGTTGTGTGATGAGAGCTGCTTGTCCACAGGGACTGGGTGGGAACAAAGAGCCAGCCTCCCTTCTGTAGTCTTCCTGTAACATGATCAGTGCACACAGTTAAGCCTCTCATATACAGTGTAGCTGTATTCCTGGAATACACTGTGAAAACAGTAGAAGTGTATCAGTGTGTTCTTTCACCTGCTGAATGAGCACACACACTAAACATATCTGATAGCGTTATCATATTGTCAAGCGTTTTAGTAAGGATGGGCTAATTATGTGTCTGACCTAATATTCAGTATTTTTATCATTATCAGTGTGATTTTAAAGCTATAAATCAATGTAAAAGTTAATCAAGCCATTTTAGGTCATTTAGTCAATCAGTTGTGATACCAAATCAAGATAGTTACAAAGTGATAACCAGGGAATGGCTGAAGCATATCTTTATCATTTTAATCTATTAATAATTCCATCTATACCTTGCTGTATTTTATTGACTATATCTGTTCTAGTCTTTTACTTGCTACACACAAACACTAAAACACAGGTGCTGTAAAAACGGGGCAATAAACGTTAATTCAGCATCTTGGTAAAGTTAAACCTAAATCTCCACCCATCCCAAATGAATGAAAAAAGATGACTATAATGCTTACTGCTTTGACAAATAGACTAAGTGTTTTTATGCATAGCCCTAATAAAAATGCGCTACTTTAGCTCTGATGCAGCTGTTTCTCAGTGTCTGCTGCCATAAACATAAATTGCAGGCATTTTATCCTGTTGCTGTGACAGTTTAGTGTCACAACCATATTGGACAAATCGCAACTGGCTTGTAAACACATACAAGTATAAACAAGAAGCTACATTTTTTTTTTTTTTTTTTTACATAAAAAGCACTAAATGTTTACATTTCTCAGATTTCAAATAATCGTTTTCATGTTCAAGGGTAAATGATCTACATGGAGTAAAATAATTAAGTATGAACTTATAGATCTGTTCCAGTGCAGTGGATGAATTGACATAAAAAGGCCAAGGTTGTTCCAAAATATTAACCTCACTCAGTCCTCAAAGTAGTGCCCTGCCCACAATGCAATGTAACTGGTTACACATTACACATAACAGTCTAGCTACACTGAAAGGAGAAGAGAGATGTATTAACTTTTAGTATTTTATAACTATGGTGGCCCCTATGATACAAAGAGATTGCTTACCAGTAATTTGCAATATAGTTTTTGCCATTATCACAAGAAAACCCTAAAGTCTTTTTGTCTTTTTTTATTATTTAAGAAATGTAATACATTGTGCAACATAATGCTGTTTAATTCATTTGATTTACTGCTTTAGGTAACCGTCTTATATTCCACTTATTTATCAAACATATTTACCTGCAGGAGACGATGCAGATCTTTGCAGTGAGCTTCTCCAGGAGTCTCTGGATGCTCTCCGTGCTCTACCGGAAGCCACACTGTTTGATGAAGGAACTGTATCATCTGTTTGGCTGGAGGTTGTTGAGCGGGCCACTAAGTTCCTCAGGTGATTATTTACTGTTCAGCTGCTGCTTTTGTATATATTTGTGTATAACATATGCAGTTGATAATCTTTTTTTTTTTAATCTGTTGTGGGACCAGTGATGTGCATGGTAGCGCCAGTACGAAAGGCAACATTCCTCTACAGGACCAGCATCTCGCTCTGGCCATCCTGTTGGAGTTGGCTGTACAGAGAGGCACACTCAGGTAATCATATAGAATAGAATAGAATAGAATAGAATAGAATAGAATAGAATAGAATAGAATAGAAGTACTTTATTAATCCCAAA
>JAPTGZ010000019.1:22471220-22495327 GCA_029814645.1 Fowleria isostigma
ATCTATCTATCTATATATCTATATCTATATATATATATCTATATATATATATAGATATATATATATGTATATATGTATATATATATGTATATATATATATGTATATATGTATGTGTACACTTGTGATACCTGCTTGTTTGTTTCAGCTGATATCCTGCTGCAGATGAAATGTCTTGCCTCATTGCTGCTCACATGCCACGCTGTCTTTGTGTCTTTCCAGTCAGCTGTTGTCTGCCGTTCTGTTGCTGCTGCGTCTGTGGGAAAGCGGCACCAGAGAGATGGACAACGAGAGGTCCACACAGGGAACCAGCGCTCCGTTGCTACCCCTACTGCAGCGCTTTCAGAACATCCACAGTAGCAAAGAGGAACCCATTCCTGAAGAGGAAGCTGAGGTGAAAAATACATCTGCTGAAAAGCATCTTTGTCTCTCAGTTGAGTTGAATACAACACAAGGAACAACTGTATTAGTATAGCGAAACAAAATAGTTGCCTCAGTTTTACTTTATTTAGAACTTTTAGTCCCATAACTTTAGTCTCAGCAATTAAGAGCATCCTCCAGCCTGTTAGTTGTTTGCTTTTCCACCATGATTTGCAAAGATTAAACAAATAATAGATTGATGTATGAAAAAGTGAAAGCAGTTTTTCTGCATAATTTTTGTGCATGACTTTACAATGTAGTATTTTATTCCCCATTGATATTAAATGCAAAATGCTCTATAGCAGGGGTGTCAAACATATGGCCCGTGGGCCAATTCCAGCCCACCAAAGGGGCCAGTCTGGCCCGTGGGAGGAATTTGTGAAATGCAAAAATTACACTAAACTATTAATAATTTTGGTTCAGGTTCCACATCCAGACCAATTCAATCTCAAGTGGGTCAGATCAGTAAAATAATAATAACTCCAATTTTTTTCTTTTTGTAAATATAAACATTTTTATGTAATTTGACTGTATGTACAATAAAAAAACAAACTATAATTTCTCAAAAAATGTGAATAACTTGAACAAATATGAATTCACTGTGATCTGTAATACAACTTACAGAAACACATCTAAAAATGATAAACTGAGGCAGAATATTGTTAAAATTGCCCACATTTTTTTTTTTTAAGAAATATCAGATTGTTCATGTTATTCACATTGTTTTAAATTACAGTTTATAGATGTGAACATTATCATAATGTAATGTTATTTTTTACTCTAAAACATAGAGGAAAGTTTGGAGTTGATATTATTTACATATTATTATGTTATTATTTTACCTGGTCCAGCCCACTTCAGATCAAATTTGGCTGAATGTGGTCCTTGAAATAAAATGAGTTTGAGACCCCTGCTCTATAGCGTATGAGATCTGTCGCAGTAGACATTAAACCAGAGTTGCTATTGGATGCAGGAGAAAACCCACTGGTGTAAAACACATCACTTATGTCACAGTGATGAGATTGACCAGATATTTTGGATGATACATTAAGTACTGCTTGCTTAACTGTCTGGACTTTTTTGCATATACTTTTTTCACTGTGGGTCAGTGTTTTCAATTCCCAAAAGATTGTCTTATGGGTAAATGCACACCAAGGCCGAGACCTCACAGCCCGTCCATCTCTCACATGCATGCCACTGTGTCTGTGATTCCATGGTAATACAGTGTTTCATGTAGGATATTTTTTAGCATTGGGGGGAAGGGAAAAAACAGTGAAAAAACTACATATAGCTCGAGCTTATTGAAGTTCCTCTGGAACACCTTTCACTCAGGTTTCTGGTTTTGATTTTAACTGATCAGAAATCTGCGTGTGATTGCTGTCATTTTCAGATCCTCACAGCCCCCCTGAGTCCAAACGAAAGCTTCCTGCGCTACTTGACCTTGCCACAGGACAATGACTTGGCCATTGACCTTCGCCAAACAGCTGTTGTTATCATGGCCCACCTGGATCGCTTGGCTTCTCCTTGCAGTCCTCCACACTGCAACTCTCCAACATCGCACAAGGTGACATTTCTTATCTACTACCAGTTCATAAGGGATTGTTCTGTTTAGATCGAATGTTCTACTGTCCATCAGGCATTGTGTACTGTACGTGCCCTTTCCTTGAAATGTGATAATTAACAAAAAGTACAGATACAACATCTCATATAAAATGATACTGATGTGACTTGTCACAAACATCAGATAGGATGTTTTTTTTTTTCATTGTTGGGGACACTACTTTGTTTCCAAAGCTTTAAATTCAGTTATTAAAATGTCCAATGGTGACATCCAAGTGTATACATGGTCATTTTTGGCAGATATAGTTTTCTTAAGTAGAAACTGCAGCCAAATTGGCAAATGTTCAACACTGTGTCTTCCTCTCTGTGTCTTCTTTTCTAGGGCACCTTGCAGGAGGTGATTGCTTGGGGCTTGTTGGGTTGGAAGCTTTATGCTAATGTTAATGGACCCATTCAGTGTAAAGCCCTTTCTAGCCTCGGAGTTACACAGATCGTCTGCTCAGAAAAGGGCTTTCTCATTCTGTCAAGCACTGGTGGTGTCTACACCCAAAACTACAAGAGCACAACCCTGGTATGTGCAGTTAAATTGGTGTTTTTCTAAAAATGAAAGTTGCTATTGTCTTTTGATTGTCCATGTTGACTGCAGATTAAGTCAGTGAATAATGTTGTTACAGGCTCCAATGCTAATCCATGGTCTGAGCTCCAGAAAGATCTTGAAGCTCGCAGCTCATCCTGATGGGCAGCATTACCTGGCCTTGTCATCCAACGGGGAGGTTTTCTCCTGGGGCTGTGGTGATGGGGGCCGTCTAGGACATGGAGACACCACGTAAGCAACAACAAAACTGGGTCAAACGTTTTAATCCTACTCCTAAGAAGGGATAAAATCATCCAAACGTAAAGATCACATTTTACAAAAGTAGAGCCCCACAGTCCTTTAATTCAGCTTAGCAGCCTACCTCACTATATTAGAAAAAGTAAAAATAGATTCACAAGGCAATCTACGATTCTGCTCCCAAAAAGACTTGTGGTTTTGGCCCATGTTGTACATTACCTTTTACCAAGTTTCATGAACATCTGGACAGTGGTTTAACTAATCCCTCTGGAAAAACAGATTGTCTCACAGTAACTAAAACACAAGTTCTGTGGAAAAATATTTTATTCCTTAATCCCTAATGTGTAATATGTAATGTAATAACAGCCCAATGATTGTGTTCACACTGTGGAGACTGAGGACAGTCTATTATTAGAAATACTGTTCGATTTTTGAAAAATCAACCGTAAAAAACAAACTAAATATTCAGAAGTTAGTCAATAATAAAGCACTGACCCTATATAAAACAAATACAACTCTTTTTTTTTTTTTTAACTCGTAAAAAGCAATTATTTTGTAAATTTTGGTAGCATTACCCCTCAACTTGCAATAGCCATGCAAATAGAAAAAGTATTTGAATGCATGTGCTTCTTGCTGAAATTCCCCATAAATGCTTGATCTCAATGTAGCGCTTTATTATAATTGTCAAGGAATTTCTTCAGGTCAGCTCTAGTGTTTTAATAATTTTTTTCACTTTATTACAGGTATTTAGAAGAACCTACAATGATTGCAGCCTTTAATGGGAAACAGGCAGGGAAGCATGTGGTGCACATCGCCTGTGGGAGCACATACAGTGCTGCAATTACAGCTGACGGCGAGCTCTACACCTGGGGCAGAGGGAACTATGGTCGTCTGGGCCATGGTGAGACCTGCAAGAACACTGACTGAGTTTGAATAATATCATCTTTGTCTCTTCTGTGAGTGACAGTGAGTATGTGTTGTAGGTTCCAGTGAAGATCAGACCACACCCATGCTGGTGACGGCACTGAAAGGACTGAAGGTGGTGGATGTGGCGTGTGGAAGTGGTGATGCACAGACTCTTGCTGTGACAGAAAATGGTAAGAGCAGATTCATTTTTGGATTGAATTCTGGCCATTTAAAATATCTGCATCGGTACAGTGCTTTAAATGACCTTCTTGTGTTGTTACAGGTCAGGTGTGGTCTTGGGGAGATGGAGACTATGGTAAACTGGGCCGAGGAGGCAGTGATGGTTGCAAGACTCCCAAACTGGTGGAGAAACTGCAGGACCTTGACATAGTGAAGGTTTGCTGTGGCAGCCAGTTTTCAGTAGCTCTTACCAAAGATGGTCAAGTGTACACCTGGGGAAAGGGAGACAACCAGCGCCTCGGTCATGGGACTGATGAGCATGTACGCTACCCCAAGTTACTCGACAGTCTGCAGGGTAAGAAAAAACATAATAAGAGCCTCAATAATAATAAGACAACACCCTATTAATACATCTCAGTCTTTCTGTTTGAATCATATTCTTCAATTATGCTAAAGGGTTGAACAATACAACACGAGATGCATTGTTCAATTTCTGAATAGAAATTTTCTCAGGTATTGGAGTGTTAAAAACAAATAATCTTTGCTATTGTCCAATACAGGCCCATAAATATACCATTCTGAGATATGTGTAGAAGCAGTCCCAATTCTATTATGTTGCATCAAACTTTATAACTACCTTAGATTAAAAATAACCAAATATAAACATCTTTACATATCAGTCCACTTTTAACTTGAAACATAGAGTCGATCTGATTCTGTTGTACTGAAATCTTAAACACCCACATTGTTTGCTGGTTCATGTACACCTATTTTTGTGAGAATAAGCTTAGTTTAGATTAATACGTACAGTCCATTCTAGGTGTACAACACCAATCTCTGTGTATTATCTTTATAATTAGGAAAGAAAGTTGTGGATGTCGCTGTGGGTTCTACACATTGCCTCGCATTAACTGATGACGGAGAGGTGCACAGTTGGGGCAGCAATGATAAACTCCAACACTTTGACACACTCTTTTCAAACAAGAAGCAGCCTAAGGCCCTACCAGGGCTCAACTCCAAACACATAGTGGGGATCTCCTGTGGCCCAGGACAGGTAATAAACACAACTGACATTACTGTTATGCTCATTATTCAAAATAAAACATTTGTAGTAGTTAAAATGTTTGTATTTTTCAGAGCTTCGCCTGGTCCTCATGTTCAGAGTGGTCTGTGGGGCAGCGTGTACCATTTGTGGTGGACGTGTGCCCCATGACATTTGAGCAGCTGGATCTGCTCCTACGGCAGGTCAGTGAGGGCATGGACGGCAGCTCAGACTGGCCCCCGTCACAGGAGAAGGAGTGTATGGTGGTCGCTACACTCAATCTGCTCAGGCTACAGGTAGGTAGCAATCTCCCTAAGTGGAATCTGAGGTTATAATTACATTTTTCTTAACGGTCTTGTCAAGTCTAATATAAATAGCGACTGTTAAAACTGTACTTCAGTTTACAACATCATTGTTTGTTTTCTTAGGAACAAGTTTTATATCATACTTATCTCAAACCACATTTATCCCACATGTAGTCTCACTACTTAGACACATCACCACACTTGCTGTTCTGTCGCTTGCTGAATATATTTCTAATTCAATCCATACATCCATCCTTATCATTCCAGAATAAGAAGTAAAAACTATGGGATGTTTTGTATTTCTTATATGAATCACTTAGGTTTACAGTGTCAGGAAAGATGCTGTTTTTGGTGGTGGTTGTTCCCATTTACACTAATGTCACTGCTGTTGCTTGTCAAAGCACCAGCAGACTACATATATTGCTGATCCTATTAAGGGTATAGAGTATATCTAAAACCTCACCTGTGTTTCTCCAGCTCCATGCAGCCATCAGTAACCAGGTGGATCCGGAGGAACTTGGACTAGGACTTGGCAGTGTTCTGCTCAACAACCTTAAACAAACAGTGGTTGTGCTCGCTAGTAATGCAGGAGTGCTCAACACTGTGCAAGCCGCTGCCCAAGCTGTCCTCCAGAGCGGCTGGTCAGTGCTGCTGCCCACAGCTGAAGAAAGGGCAAGGGCGTTATCATCACTGCTACCCAACGCTGGTGAGTACAGATCTGAAATCCTCTAGAACTATAAACAGCTACAAGACCTTTAAAAGTTCACTTTTGTTGGTGATGAGGGCAGACTTAAGTCTTAAGACATAAGTGAAATAACTGGTCATAATTTTTCCCCAGCATCTGGAAATGAGATGAGTGTAAGCCCTGGGCGTCGCTTTATGATTGACCTGTTGGTCAGCAGCTTGATGGCTGATGGAGGTTTGGAATCTGCACTGAATGCAGCGATCACTGCTGAGATTCAGGTTAGTGTGTTGGTACACTTACATGCCACAAAACAGATTTTGCAAAAGCCTGTTTCACAAACTAAGTTTCAGAAATTATGTTGTGTTTTGTACATCTACAAAAGATACAGCACATGATACTTTAAAAATTTTTGTTTAATCATCAAACAAAATCTCTTTTCTGACAGGATATTGAAGCCAAAAAGGAAGCTCAGAAAGAAAAGGAGATTGATGAGCAAGAGGCAAATGCCTCCACTATGCATCGTTGTCGCACTGTGTTGGACAAAGACCTGATCAACACAGGCATCTATGAGTCCGCCGGGAAACAAAGTCTACCTCTGGTGCAGCTTGTACAGCAGTTGTTGAGGTACCTGCACTTCTCCCGATAAATCTTGGATTGTATAGTAACACTGCAATAGGAGCAATTATTTATGATAGAGAGCAGATTAACGTGATTGATTTCTGCAGGAATATCGCCTCCCAAACAATTGCGAGACTGAAGGATGTAGCCCGACGTATTTCCAACTACTTAGAGGCGGAACATGTGAGCAAGGAGCGCTCTGCATCTCTGGACCTGTTATTACGTTTCCAGAGGCTGCTGGTTAGCAAGCTTTACCTGGGAGTTAATGGCACAGAGAATGTCAACGGATACAGTGAGTGACGTATTTTGAGGAACCATCGAGATGCAAAACATTTGTCATATTTTAAAATTTCAGATAGAATTTGTTTGAACCCTCTTTTATTCATTTTTTTTTTTTTTTTTTAGATCCAGAGCTTCTGGGAGTTGGTTCCTTGTTAAAAAAGTACATCGCTCTGCTGTGTACTCACATAGGAGATATTCTTCCAGTGGCTACAAGCATAGCTTCCACTGGTCGTCGCCACTTTGCTGAAGTGTCTCGTGTTATTGAAGGAGATTTAACAGGTATGTCTATCTTTTAATGTTTGGAGTGTCTTTATGCCAGTGGTATTACTTTTAATGAAGACCAAGAAAATTACAATCCACTTTAAGAAGCAAACTAATCAACACTAAAATAAAACTGAAAACAAAGTCAAAACAAAATAAAACCTCAAGAAAAATGTTTATTTCATTTTACTCATATATTTTTTTTATTCATGGTAGGAGTTCTCCTGCCTGAGCTGGTGGTGTCCATCGTCCTCCTCCTGACCATTGATGCAGGGCTGATGCAGGAGACTGGCTCTATTCCTCTACTCGCTGGACTCCTGGAGCACCTCGACCGTTTCAATCATCTGGCTCCTGGACATGAGAGGGATGACAATGAGGATCTAGCTTGGCCAGGCATTATGGGTATTCTATTGATTCTGTGTTATATTAGATGAACATAGGCAGTGTTTTATACTTTAGACATATTCCTTTAAAATGAGAAACTTGAAAGCTTAAGGTTCCAAATGTCACTCATTCTTAACACTGCTTTGGCAGGATCGTTCTTTACAGGGCAAAGCTCTAAGAACAATGAAGAGGTGTCTCTTATCCGCAAGGCTGACTTGGAAAATCACAATAAAGATGGTGGTTTTTGGACTGTTATTGATGGAAAAGTCTATGACATCAAGGACTTCCAGGCTCAATCTCAGTCACTAACTGGAAACAGTATCCTCGGTAAGAACTATTGCATTTTTGAGAATAAATATTTTATGTAAAATGCAGTTTGGGGCAATATGATTTATTCACCTCAGCCCGTTTCCATCTTTATTATATGGCCAATTTGAATAAAAAATTAAGTGCAGTTGTGAGGAGATATAACAGTAAATGTATAGAGTAAATGCATAGAAAATGTTAGAAGTTGGCTTCCTCTGTGGCCAGTTAATAACTAGCTTGCACTGAGAACAAACATATGTTATCCATCATTTATTTCTAATCTGTGGTTTCATGAGCCTTAAAAGAGAAAAGTAAACTCTAGGCTAATCACTGTCTAAAAGAATTGTTTGAGATTGATTTACACCACCTCTTAATTAATCTGGATAAAGCTTAACTTAAAGAAGTCTTAAACCTTAGGACAATTTGCAGTCTATTAATGTATATGTGATAATAGTGTATAATATTGTAATGATCAGAAATAAAGTTATGTTGCAGTCACTACCATATTGCCATCTATTAATCTGAGGGTTTTTGATGGCTTCCTAGGGCTTTATCTGGTTGGCAAAATGGTGTGAATATATTACCCCTATATATGAAATAATTTGATTGATTGCTTGCAGTCTTTTGTATTATGTTCATCTACAATGAAAATATGAACGATCAGGTAGCAACGCTTCTTAGAATTCTGATTGCAAAAGAAAGGGAAGTATTGTCTGATGAGATGTTGTGATACTTTTCGTATGGTCCTTGTGCTGTAACAGTGTCTTCTTTCACAGCCCAGTTTGCAGGAGAGGACCCAGTGGTTGCTTTGGAAGCTGCACTGCAGTTTGAGGACACCAGAGAATCCATGCAGGCCTTTTGTGTTGGCCAGTATATGGAGGTACCAATTAAACCTATATGCAAATGAATTTCTTCCCTCTGATTGGTATTATTTATAATAAATATTTTGTTATCTACAGCCTAACCAGGAGACGGTCACAACCCCAGATCTCAGCAGTCTTTCCTCTCCGCTCATTGACACAGAGCGGAACCTGGGTCTGTTATTGGGTCTTCACGCCTCCTATCTGGCCAAGAGCACCCCTCTGTCCCCCATGGAAATTGAATGTGCCAGTAGGTTCAATATCCAAAAAAAAAATCTTTGTGTAGTCTTTTGAAAGCCTTTCATTAGACATTTTTTTCTCAATAGTTGGAATTGAAAAAAAAAAAAAATCTTCTTTCACAGCCTGGCTTCAGTCGTCCATATTCTCTGGAGGCCTACAGACCAGTCAGATCCACTACAACTACAATGAGGAGAAAGATGAAGACCACTGCAGCTCCCTCGGGACAACTACCCCAGACAAAGCCAAATTATATGCTCGAAGAATAACGCTCAGTGACCATGCACAGCCCTTCCTGCAGGCTATCGCTGACAACAACACTCAGGACCACTCTGTGAAGGTACAAGCATGACCAAATGGATATGGTTTCGCTATAAATATATTTTAATCTTTTTTATAAAAACACAGTACTCTAATATATTTCAATTTAGATGATTGAACAAATTAAAAGGTATAATAATGGCACAAGTGACCACTAAAAACATTGCGCACTTATTTTTATGAGATAGTGTTTATGTGAATTGGGTATAAGTAATTTTTCCAGCTCTATACAAATAAACCAGAATGTTAACTTCAGCCCTGATGACTAATACACAAAGTAATGCATTCATGTTTTGTTTGTGTTTGTTCTATTATAGGACTTCCTTTGCCAAATAGAGCGTTGCTGTAAGCAGTACCATCTTATTACACCCATCACCTTTCCCCCAGAGCACCCAGTGGAGGAAGTTGGCCGCCTGCTGCTCTGCTGCCTGCTCAAACATCAAGACCTCGGTAACTTAGCAACCAGTCCTAGAATGGCTGTATGAGGAGAAATTAAAAGCTACTTTTGGCCCACTTCAGCTTTGAAATGGATTGTTCCCCCATTGCCATTATTGTAGAACCCACACTAGAGGATAATGGGGTCCAGTTCACCCCTTCAGACAATTGAGAGGGGTGTTGTGTATTCAAGTTTTGTAGAAATCAATTATCTGCTCAACCAGTCATGTAGTGTGAGGAGTTTATGCATAATCTGAATGTCACTGACATGTTGATATTAATCAGAGAAACTGAATTAAACTCTGCAAATAAAGTGATGAGAGTGAGCTGATAATGAAGCACCACCAACCACACTTTATTTTAGAATCACAGCTTGCAGTTTCAGTTTGGGACTTGTCACCACCACTCAGTGTATACTGATTTTTCTCAGAGATTATAGAAAAACGAACTACTTGAATTACTGAGTCAGAGAAAATGATCACCCAAAAACTAAAACCTCTTGCCTAGATTATCATTAATTTGTTATTCGGTTCCATGTGTGTTGTTAATGTTGTTGAGTTTAATATCCAATAATCACATTGATTTGCTTAATTACAAAGGCATTTATTACTTTCAGTGTGGTTTTCTGTTCTGCTCGTATTCAGTTTCTAATGACATCAGAGGTAGTCATTTTTCGGCAGTATCAAACTTCAAGATATCAAACTTCATTTGATATCAGATGATTTATTAATGTAAAAAAAAAAAATCTATATCCATATATCTATAAATATCTATATTTATATCTATCTATCTATCTATCTATCCATATATATATATATAGATTTATAGATATATATCTCTATATATATATAATTTCATTGGGGCTGGAGTAAAATAACACCTATGTGTATTGGCTTGGGCCTTTTTCAGGGTGTACCGACCTCTTGTGAATTAGAATGATTACTCTTATAATACTGAAAATATTACAAATCTGTTTTTAATTGGTCATTCATGCACTTGCACAGTGTCTTGTAAAAACAAAAAAGAACAAAACAAAACAGGAAAATGATTGAATTTGTGTTTCTACACCAGTTAAGGCAGAACTCTGGTTTCTGTACCACAGGTCATGTCGCTCTCTCACTTGTCAGTCAATGTGCCTTGGGTGTGGACCAGGGGAAACAGAGGTCCCTCCCCAAATCTGTGATTGACGTGTGCCGCATGGTCTACCAGGCAAAATGTTCTTTAATTAAGGTAACATTCCTTCCAGTAACATGTACTCTGCAATAAGTAGGCATTTTGGGAAAAATGTTTTTCCAGGTTAGTGGGCTTCCGTTGACTTTGTGGTTTTGTCCCACTTGACTTAGACTCATCAAGAACAAGGTCGCTCCTATAAGGAGGTGTGTGCTCCTGTTATTGAGCGTCTTCGCTTCCTTTTTAATGAGCTGCGTCCTGCTGTAAGCAACGACCTGTCCATAGTGTCCAAACTGAAGCTTTTGAGCTCGCAGCCACGCTGGAGAAGGATCACCCAAAAACTCATCAGGGACCGCAGGAAAAAAAGAGGTGGGGTTTTAGGAGTTTGGCATCTACTAAAACTCGCAGCATGGAGACTCCTTGTGTTTTGTTTGTATATTATCAGTTTTCTAAATGAAGTATACTCCTGTCTTTAGTGCCTAAGAAGTCAGAGTCTGCTGACATTGAAGAGCCAAAGTTGGAGAATGAAGGGACCAATGAAGAGGAGCTTAACGTCAACATTAGTGCCCCACCTGCTGATAGGAAGTCACCTGCTACCAAGCCTTCCAAGGTAATATAGCAGGGTTTAAAGGAACAGTTTTTAGTAGAGTGTGTCAGTTGCATTAGTATCTGCTCAGGTTAGCATAGTAATCGGTTAATTTTCAAGTGCAGTGAATGCATCATAGCAACAACATTGTTTGTACAGTTTGAAGTACCTGTGGTTACATTTTTTTTTACAGCAGGACAAGTGGCAGCCCCTCCTCAACACTGTGGCCAGTGTCCAGAAATACAGGTGGCTTAAACACAGTGTCCAGGGTGCCTTTTCTCAGTCGAGCCTCATGGCCACCATTGTGGAGTTTGCACTGAAAGAAGAACCACTGGATGTGGAGAAGATGAGGAAGTGTCTTCTTAAACAGGTGATTGTAAAGCATGGAGTCATCAGTGGCTGTATTTAGTAATAAGTGTAATTAAAATTAGTTGAGGCTAAGTAAAAATGATTGAATTACATGCTCTGTGATTCTCTGTAAAAAGAATCCTAAAGAATGTTTACCATATTTTACAACAGCTGGAGAGGGCAGAGGTGAGACTGGAGGGGATCGACACGATGCTGAAGTTGGCCTCCAAAAGTTTCCTGCTGCCTTCTGTGCAATATGCCATGCTCTGTGGCTGGCAAAGAGTCATACCAGAAGGGACCAACATTGGGTATGTAAATTTTCGGATGTATTGTGTGTTTAAAAAACAAAACAAAAAACAATTTCCCTTAATTTGTAAAATAAAAGTAATGGGCCCATTAATTTTAGTTTGCCTGCACAATTGTGTTTATTTAATGCAGTGAGTGTGTGAAAAGAAGAAAGAACTTTTTCTAATCCCATGTTTTCCTGAGCCTCCAAATGTTTTTCCTTCACAGGGAGCCCCTGTCTGACTGCCTGAAGGATGTGGATCTGATCCCTCCCTTCAACCGGATGCTTTTAGAGGTGACGTTCGGCAAGTTGTATTCCTGGGCAATCCAGAATGTTCGCAACATCCTGCTTGAAGCCAGCGCCCGCTTCAAGGAGCTTGGTAAGTGGCTTAATACTAGTATAATAGGGCTGTAAGGGTTTTCCAAATCTATGGTGCAGTTCAGTCCTCTTTATTTAAGCCATGAATAAAAACTCTTATGACAAGACTGCATACAGTATTAACTAAAAGTAGATGAAGAATAAAAGATAAAGAAGTAAATACATACAAACCACCTCACAGCCAGCCTACACATAAACAAAGTAAATGCAAATGAATTAACTAATCCATTGATGTATTTGTCATATATCAGGTGTGCAGCCTGTTCCTTTGCAGACCATCACCAATGAAAACCCAGCAGGACCAAGCCTTGGTACCATTCCACAAGCTCGCTTCCTTCTGGCAATGATCCACATGCTGTCCCTCAAACATGGGGCGAACAGCCTCAGTCTCCTACTGAATTCTGGTGTACTGGCCCTCACACAGAGTATCCTCAGACTCATAGGTGAGACCTGCTCAGTCAAGTATCCAGTCAAGTTTACCAGGCAGAACAGAGAAACCTGCTGCATGTTTATCAGTGAAAGTATTTGATTTTTGTTGACAACATACAATTCAAGTACAGGCATGAACAGGCTTTTATCTGAAAGCGTTTGATTTCACTTCTACTGTTGTATCCAGGACCTAGCACAGACAGCAGTGAAGAGGACTTGAGCTTATGTGCACATGGAGGTTCAGCTACAGTACTGGAGGAGTCCAGAAAGGAGGCTGCTCCTGCCCCTCTTCCTGCATCTGGCCCAGAGCTGGCTGCAATGATGAAAATAGGAACTAGGGTGATGAGGGGGGTTGACTGGAAATGGGGAGATCAGGTACAGAAACCTAGTAAACGGTTATAACAGCAGGTGATATTGATGGGGTGTAATCTCCATCTATGTGATCCTGTTTGTATTTTGTCCAGGATGGTCCAGCCCCAGGTCTCGGCAGGGTCATTGGAGAACTGGGTGAAGATGGTTGGATCAGGGTACAGTGGGATACCAGCAGCACCAATTCCTACAGAATGGGCAAAGAGGGCAAGTATGACCTTAAACTTGCAGAGCCACCGCCAGCTGCCCAGCCCCCCACCGAGGACTCAGACACAGAGGATGACACCGGTTAGTTCACTGTATTATGGGAGTAAATTCAGCACACTTCTATGTTAAAAGTGATGTTCAGTGATGTACATCATTTTGTTTTTGTTTCAGAAGGTGAGCTGATTGAAAAGAGCAGTCATCCAACTGCTATGATGCTGACCAGTACAGTGAACCTGCTGAAGACACTATCGCTGACAGCTGGGATCTATGCTGAGGTTTTACAGACAGATGCAACACGGACCCTGTGTGGGCTTCTGAGGATGCTCGTGGAAAGTGGAGCTAACGACAAGTCAGGTAGATAAAAACATTTCTTTCTACATAATGCATTAAATTATTCAGATCTTGTGTGTGAAAGAAAAACAGGATAATGGGTAGAAGTTGATTCTAACGTATCCTATTTTGGATGGCAGGATGTCACTCTCACAGACTTGTGTCTCGGGAGCAGCACAGGAGCTGGTGTACACTGGGCTTTATACGTAGCATTGCTCTCATGCCTCAGATGTGTAGCACACTCAGCACCTCTGCATGGATTAGCCTCCTCATCCGAATTGTTGAAGGACACCAGTCTTTTAATGCAATTACTCTGCAGAGACAGGTATGTTGCTTTTATGGTATTTTCCACACTTTGTAAGTGATGCAGTTTCTTTGTGGGGATTTTTTTTTAAATGTGAAAAAACCTTGTAAAAAACTAAAATACTAAAATGTTAAACAGTTTTTCCTCATGTCCTTACATTTATAACATTTAAGAACTTCAAATTTCAAGCCTTTGAATGTCATTAAATTTTATTAAAAGGTTGACACTGCAGCTAAACAACAAAAACCATCACATCTAATAAATCCTAATGCAAACTGCAGCCTGGTCAGAATATATCGGGACACATCAATGTGATGTGTGAGATCTGGTAGTGAACAGCAGATTTAAGGCAAGCATAGCAAAACTGAAGCTTACTGTGATGAATATTGTATAAGAAGATGCACAAATACAGAAAATTGGGTATGAGGGCATTAATGTCACATGGAGAGTCATAATAACAAACACTCAATGGCCAACTCAGATTTTCCTTTTTTGCTAGCAACTTGAACCCACAGAAACCCCAAGTACAAGTTCTGTATGAAGGAACTATTTTATAATATTAACAATTGTTCCAAAATGTATAATGTTTAAAGTGTTTTTATAAAGTTATAGACCAAAAACTTTAAGATAAACATGTATTTTTTGAGATCTCACATGATGATTATAGTTAATTTATTCGTTGTAGTATCACAAAGAACATGTGGTGCTGTTGTCTTACTTTGCTCACCCCCTGTTTGTCCAGATTCTGGCACTACGTCTCCTTCAGGCAGTCCTACCCTCATGGGATAAGATGGAGCGCTCTCAGGACATGAAGTTTCTGGTGGAAAAGTTGTTCAGCTTCTTAGGGAGCCTACTGAGCACCTGCTCCTCAGACCTGCCACTTCTCAGAGGTAAAGTCATGATTGCACTCTGACTGTAGGTGGAAAATGAATGCCGTCTCTGTTATATGGACTGATAACTGACTCCTCTCTCAACAGAGGGCTCTCTGCGAAGGAGGAAGTCCCGCCCTCAGGCATCTCTTACAGCCACACACAGCAGCACACTCGCTGAGGAGATTGTAGCCGTCTTACGCACTTTGCACTCTCTAAACCAATGGAACAGCCTTATAAATGACTACATCAACACTCAGCTGAGTGCCATTGGAGATGTGATGGCAGGCTGCCAGTCTGAAGCAGTAAGGGCTATTTCCATCTTGGCTGCAGGAGTTGTATACGTGTGTCTTTCTGTTATCATGCTGATTATGATGGTGCCTGTCTGTTCCAGTGTTTTCTGGAGGAGTATTTTCCTGAATCTGAAGGCCCCCGAGTGGGCAGTCTGATGGCTGTACTTGCAGTCATTGGAGGGATTGATGGGCGCCTCAGGTTAGGAGGTCAGGTCGTTCATGAAGAGTATGGAGAGGGAACAGTCACACGCATCACCCCTAAAGGCCGCATCACTGTCCAGTTTCATGAGATGAGGACATGTAGAGTTTGTTTGCTTAGTCATCTGAAACCGGTATGAATGTTTTTAGATCCACATATCTTATAAATAGCATCTGTTTTCAGCGCTGATAGTATTATTGTTTTTTTTTTTTGTTTGTTTGTTTTTAATTCAGCTGCCAGCTGTGTCCTTCAGTGTGCAGAACCTGCCCTTCACTGAGCCCATGTTAGCAGTTTGGGCTCAGCTGGTTAGCCTTGCTGGAAGCAAACTCGAAAAACAACGCATGAAGAAGTCCTTAAGTCGAGGACTTACAGGTACGCAAATTACTGGAAGCTACAATACAGTACAATATGTGAATACAATATATAACTCATAAACAGGATCAAGTATTTATTTATCAGAGCTGGATACTGATCTGTGATACTCTAATAGTACTGACTGCATTGCCTAAAAAAAGATGCTCATGTTATCTAAATGTCTAATATAGCCTCAAGGGAAACAAAGTGGAATTTTAAAATGTTGTGCCTAACATTTTATGACCATATTTCCAGTTTGTTTACCTTGAAACCACAGTCTGATTTATTCATAATGAACTGAAACTGTACTTACACTTCAATGGGTACCAGTATGGACAGTGAAAATGTTTCATAACTTAGAATTAATTTACTCAACAAAACACACACGCACACACACAGAGGCAGAATAAACAGTCAGCACTGCAGTCAACATCTCTCTTCATGCCTAATAAAATGTACTTGGCTGTTAGGAATCATCCTAATGTCTGCCTAAGTGCCCTGACAGTGTGCACGACTTTGTTCTGAGGATAAATGATAGGTCTGGTCCAGGGGATTTAATCAGACTGCTTGTGTTCCCAGCTGACCAGGTGGACATCCATTTGCTGCGGTGCCAGCAGCTGAGGCTGTACATTTTAAAAGCAGGACGGGCTCTGCTCTCTCACCAGGACAAACTCAGGCAGATCCTCTCCCAGCAGGCTGTTGTAGATATTGGACCAAATCCCAGTGGTAAGACTTCACCCAGGAAAATGTATACTATTCACGAGTCGCATAATCCAGTACACATTCACGAACATGTTGTAAGCACTTGAGTCAATGTAACAACATTATGTAAGAGTCAATGAAAACATATGGAATGGTAAAAGTGATGTCAATATTTAAGGCGTATTGACAGATTTTGTGTTGTCAGCTTATGCAGTGAGTACTAGGCAGAAAACACTCAACCCAAAAGCTGCCATCAGTAGCATTTGAGCTGCACAGACATTTGGGTTTACACAGAAATATTACAAATTCAGCCTGTCCAACTTGAAATGAAGGCATACGCTTTGTTTTTCTATTACATGAACAGGCTCATTTGCATATCAAGCAGAAAAATGAGATCCAATCAGAAATAATCATTCAGAAGACATCTGGCAAAGCTCTTTTAATGCCAGGTGCGAACAGACCTACTTTTGTTTGGTTAATTCAGGATTAATATTTTAAACAGGTGTCCATGATATCTTTTCTGAGGGTTTGACGATTCAGTAAAAATTACCTCAAAATATGTCATAAATCTCAGCCATAGCTCATGTGTGCTCATGTGTAGGCCTGAAAGCAAATAAATACCGGTAATTAAATGGACTGCAGCCTCCAACCACGGCTTTGTTCAGATTTACTTGCAAAATAAATTGGCTTCTGTCAAACAAATTAAATGTGTTCAGATATTAACATGTGTATTTGGTGACATGGTGGTGCAGTGGTTAGCATTTGTGCCTCACAGCAAGAAGGTCCTGGGTTTGATTCCAACACCAGTCAATGGGTGGGACCTTTCTGTGTGGAGTTTGCATGTTCTCCCCGTGTCTGCGTGGGTTTCCTCTGGGTACTCCAGTTTCCTCCCACCATCCAAAGACATGCACTAATAGGTTCAGGTGTCCCTTGCAAAAGAGATTTCAGATCTCAATGGGACTTCCTAGTTAAATAAAGGTAAATAATAAATAGATAAATAATCACTTCAATATGATATCAAGATATATGACAGTATTTATTAATTACTTAGAGATTTGGTGTTTTTTTTTTTTTTTAAATGATTAAGAAAAACCTGGAAGTATTCAAATACTTTTTTGGGCATGGAGTAATACTTTTATTTATGTTAAGACGTTTTTTTAATACCAAATCATTGGTTCTAGAGGTCAGTACATCTCCTATCCCTTTGCTAAACTTGGCCTTTGTTTAGAAACCTCAATACCCTCAGTCTGAACTGGCTGGATGTTTGGTTATAATGAGCTGTGTTCACGGAGCAGATTGTTGGATACAGCTCAGCAGCCTTTGTGTAGGAAGACTAACGTTACAGCGTCTGATTAAACAGTCTGCTTACCTGGCGCAATGCAGAGGTTTTCCTGAGATTTAATGTGGGTGGATGTAAGCTAAATTGCTTTGATTTGCTGATTGTGTAACAAATATTTTTGCAGAGGATCCAGTGGCGTCGTCCCCTGATGTGGGCGACTTGTCTCCTGAGGGCCCCCTTCCTCCACTGATCCTCCTTCAGCAGCTGCTGTCCGCTGCCACTCAGCCTTCACCCATCAAAGCCATTTTTGACAGACAAGAGATGGAGGTGAGTCCACAGGCCTTCTTCAACTGAGCAATGCCAGTCGTGATGTGAATAAATTAAGAGTAATTGCTTGGTATTTGATATGACCTCATCTCTATATTTTTTTCCCTTTGTATTTTTGTCTGTGTAGGCAGCAGCTCTGGCAGTGTGTCAGTACCTGGCTGTGGAATCCACACACCCTTCCTCCCCTCTTTTTGAAGAAAGCAGTTCCAGCGAGGCCACCACACCTGTCACCATCCAACACATCAGACCACCCAAACAGAAGAAACAGAAAACCTCCCCTGTACCTCCCTTACCCATTGTGCTCCAGCTCATGGAGATGGGTTTCCCACGGAAAAACATTGAATTTGCCCTGAAGTCACTGTCTGGAACTACAGGCAGTGCCTCTGGTGTACCAGGTATGAGATCATATGGCATAAAACCTGCTTGTTTCATTTTAATCTTTTAAAATGAATTGTTACCTTATGTAAAAGTATGTAACTTTTACTGTTTGACGTTTGCCTGTATATGTCACAGCAGGCGGGGATATTCTTTTGAGTATATGACTGAATGTGTCCCTCAGGTGTTGAGGCTTTGGTGAGCTGGCTGCTGGACCACCCAGACATTCATGTCACTGAGCTGTCGGACGCTGATACCGTGTCCGATGAATACTCGGATGAAGAGGTGCTGGAGGAGCTGGAGGAGGCAGAGCCTACCTTCCCTGTGGTACACTGTTTACTCATTCTTTCAATACTTCACATAGTAATAGACCATGTCACTGCTTTCTTGGTGTGACAAATTTAGTATATTACAATAATTACTAACAACTCACTCTCTAATATGGTTTGTCTGTTCTACTAGCCTCCGGGTGCAGTGGTGACTGAAAGCCAGACATTTAAGAAGAGGTCTGACTTTCAAAGCAATGATGATTATGCTGTCTACGTTAGAGAGAACATCCAGGTATGAGCTGTAAACGACTGAGGCCACCACAGGGTGCGACATACAGTAAATCTAACTGATCACTGACTTGTTTTGCAGGTTGGGATGATGGTGAAGTGTTGTAGAACGTATGAGGAAGTGTATGACGGAGATGTCGGTAAAGTGATTAAGCTGGACAGAGATGGACTTCATGACTTGAATGTACAGTGTGACTGGCAGCAGAAGGGAGGAACGTACTGGGTCCGCTACATCCACATTGAGCTACTTGGTAAGCACTCAGCTTGTTATTGATGTCGTGTCAGTAATCATAAACACTGATTTTCAAGACTCAAGAATGTTCATTGTCATTATGTGCACATAAGGAAATTTTGCTTACAGGTAGTTCTTGGCCAGATAAAAAAAAAAAATCTTTGGAAGAATATGTACATCAATATAAAAACACTAAAGAATATGTATATCAAGACTGTGCATCATATTTAGAAAAGAAGTGTATAAACGCAGCATGTGCAGTGCAGTATGTGCTGTTTGAGTGTTTTTTTGTTTTTTTTTTTTCATTTTTTATTTAAATTTTCTAGGATTCCCACCACAAAGTTCTCCTTCGCACATAAAGATTGGAGACAAAGTGAGAGTAAAACCCACAGTCACCACGCCAAAGTACAAGTGGGGCTCAGTAACCCACAGGAGTGTAGGAGTAGTAAAAGGTAAGCTCTTTTGAGATCTTTAAAAGAAGTGACTTTATATAGATTCCCATTACCACCATCATCAAGAACCTAATCGAAATTAATATTTCAATAATAAAAATAATTTCAAAATAATTGGTTAGGTTTGCAATATAAGTTTTGTCAAAATATTACCTTTGTGTCTCAAAACATTTTGTTACTTTCTTAAAACAATTTCTTCATTTTATGAAAAAACACAATATCCTGAAGTATTATATCACTATTTTGAGGAAAATATATATATTTTATTATTATTTTATTAAATTAAAACATTTAATTTTTATTATTTTTGCCAAAATATTTTTATTAGAACTTTTAATCATGTAGCACAGTATTACACAGTTCTGTCTTGACAGTAAAACATGGTGTATTAGTTTGAAGCAAATGATGAACAAATAGTGCTTTCCAAGTTACGTAAAGGTAGTGCAACCACTTTGAAAACTATATCATTATTTTGAGAAAGGTTATGATTATTTTAAGTCACATTAGCTATCATTAGTTGGATGTAAAGAATGTATTTTTCCTTGATGCTCTAACCTGCATCTATGATTTTCTTTATTTTTATTTTAGCTTTCAGTGCCAATGGAAAGGATGTGATTGTAGACTTCCCACAGCAGTCCCACTGGACCGGCTTGTTGTCTGAGATGGAACTGGTGCCCAGTGTCCACCCTGGAGTCAGGTTAGGATATGTGCAGAATTTCTGTGACATCATCTTCAACTATTTATTCCCAACATGTACTTGAATCACACACTTTGTGTTGTGTGCAGGTGCGATGGCTGCCAGATGTTCCCTATAAACGGCCCTCGGTTTAAATGCAGGAATTGCGATGATTTTGACTTCTGTGAAAACTGTTTCAAAACCCGCAAACATAATACCAGACATTCCTTCGGCAGAATCAATGAGCCCGGTTAGTCACACACTCATTCAGGTAAAATTCACAATGTTTGTGCTTGCGTTCATCTGAACTTGTTGTTCATCCTCTCTACAATTAGGCCAGTCTCCAGCGTTCTGCGGTCGCTCAGGAAAACAACTTAAAAAGCATCACAGCAGCCAGCGTGGAATGCTGATCGATGATTGGTCTCGCGCTGTCAAGAGTCTCAATGTCTCATCATCAGTTAACCAGGCCTCACGCCTCATTGACTGCAGTGATCAGTGCTGGCAGTCGTCTGGTTCACAGGGAAAGGTAGGAGATTGAATTGTATACTCCCAACAGCCAGTATGATGGTCACATTTTTTTCACTTTCCTGTGAAGTGTTAGGCACTACTGACAGCCTTTGCTGCTTTCTTTGTTGTTTTTTGCAGCACTGGATTCGCCTTGAGCTTTTCCCAGATGTTCTTGTGCACAGGCTGAAGATGATCGTCGACCCCGCAGACAGCAGCTACATGCCTTCACTAGTGGTGGTGTCAGGTGAATTTATGCTTTTTTTTCTTGCTCGTTGGGTTTACAAGTGTGAGCTGGCAATTGTAGCTTACATATAAATCTGTTTTTACCAGGGTAATCACAATTATTCAATGTTTTGTATACAGGTGGAAGCTCTTTGAACAACTTGATTGAACTGAAGACAATCAACATCAATCCCACAGACACTACTGTGCTTCTACTCAGCGACTGCACAGAGGTCAGCTGAAATAGACTTGATCACTGTTGGAACAACAATTTTCCCTTAACTGTTAAGTTTTGTCATTCACTCTATGCTTTTCCTTCAGTATCACAGATATATTGAGATTGCAATCAAGCAGTGCCGTAGCTCTGGTATAGACTGCAAGATTCACGGTCTTGGTATTGTGGGTCGTATAAGAGCAGAGGATGAAGACCTGGCCACAGTTCCCTTCCTGGCATCTGACAATGAAGAAGAAGATGATGATAAAACTGCCACTGGGAGGTAAAAAATTAATAAACACAGGAATATGTGAAGCGTGTGTCTTGTTGTTTGTTTACCCATTTTTTAAATCCAATATCCACCGTCTCATTCTGTCTTGTCTGTTTGGACAATAGTCTTGCTCGAAAAAAGTCATCAGGATTGGAGTCTGCAGCCACCATCAGGACCAAAGTGTTTGTCTGGGGTCTGAATGACAAGGACCAGCTGGGAGGACTCAAGGGGTCTAAGGTCTCTGTTCTAAAGTGCAATGAAATAAGAAGTGAACTTAAAGGACCATTTGTATTTAAATTAAAGATCACAGAGAAACACATGACAGAAACACTGTTATTTACAGTAATAGAAATGAGGATAGCGATCAAGATCCAGCTAAATGTAATAGAAACGGGATGTATTAGTTAATCCAGTTTAAAGTCTTTACATCATCTCCATGCTACATTTTCTAATCCGTTTTGTTTGTGTATTCAGATCAAGGTGCCTTCCTTCTCTGAAACTCTCTCTGCACTTAATGTAGTACAAGTGGCCGGTGGTTCCAAAAGCCTCTTTGCAGGTGAGCAACATCTCCAGAGTTGATGTATTTAAGATGCACATACTGTATGACATGTATGTAACTCATTTTTTATGGTTGCAGTAACTGTTGAGGGGAAGATTTATGCATGTGGAGAGGCCACAAACGGCAGGTTAGGTCTGGGCCTGTCTAGTGGGACCATCCCCATTCCCCGTCAGATCACCGCCCTCAGTAACTACGTGGTGAAGAAAGTCGCTGTGCATTCTGGAGGACGCCATGCAATGGCCTTGACTGTGGACGGGAAGGTCTTCTCCTGGGGTGAAGGAGATGATGGCAAACTGGGACACTTTAGCAGAATGTATAAATTTAAAAGATCATATGTAAACTTTTTAAACCTGTTAAAATACAGCTATCTTTACTTATTTATTTATTAATTATTTTTCTTCAGGAACTGTGACAAGCCTCGCCTAATTGAGGCCCTGAAGACAAAACGTATCCGTGACATTGCCTGTGGTAGCTCTCATAGTGCAGCCATCACCTCCAGTGGGGAACTGTACAGCTGGGGTTTGGGGGAATATGGCCGCCTCGGACATGGTGACAACACTACTCAACTTAGGCCTAAACTGGTAGGTCATTACTTGCTTCTTGACGATTGATGAATGGATGTCTGTAAGAGTGTCGTTTTAACTTAATACATGTCAAAATACTAAACAGACATGGGGTCTTAACGGTTGTAAAACTTGAGTTTCTCCCTAAAATGATGATTGCCAGAGGACATAACTATTGAATTGGTTTGATCCTTTTCCACCAGGTCATAATATTGTAATTTTCAGTTGTTAAAATTAAGTCTATTTTGCTGTCTTTGTCATCCAGGTGAAAGTGCTTCTGGGACATCGTGTTATCCAGGTGGCTTGTGGGAGCAGGGATGCTCAAACACTCGCTCTCACAGATGAAGGTATTTGTTTTGGCTCTGCATGTAAAGTACATGACAAATGCTCATGATACAAACAGATTTGTATTTAACTTTCTTCAGGGATCGATATGCAATCAGACATTATTATTTTTTCATTGTTCAGGGTTGGTGTTTTCCTGGGGTGATGGAGATTTTGGTAAGCTCGGCCGTGGAGGCAGTGAAGGCTGCAACATCCCGCAGAACATAGAGAGGCTCAATGGCCAGGGTGTGTGTCAGATTGAGTGTGGGGCTCAGTTTTCACTGGCTCTCACCAAATCTGGAGTGGTGTGGACATGGTGAGTGTGACAAATGATACAGTAAATTAAAGTACAGCAGCCATTTGGACCTTCTGACAGTTTCTGTGTGTGAACAGGGGCAAAGGTGACTATTTCCGATTGGGCCATGGAACTGATGTTCATGTGCGGAAGCCCCAGATGGTGGAGGGCCTAAGAGGCAAAAAGATTGTCCATGTTGCTGTTGGAGCATTGCACTGTCTGGCAGTCACAGACACAGGACAGGTTTGTACTGACCTCAGTACACCAAAGCACTCATGTAGCGCTATTGTACTGCTCCAGATGTGCTAAGTTCAACATTAGTGAGAGCTCATGTGTCGACACACTTTAGCCTCCCAGGAACCGCTGACCTTTGTTCTCCTTACATCACCTTATTTCATCTTGAATAATTTTTTCTCCCAAAACCAACTGCACACAGCGGAGTAGGAGGACCAAAATCCGAATATGTTTCAGGCCTTTCTTTTTGGTCATTTTATAGAATGTATAAAAAACATGAAACGTATTCATTACTCTGTTTCAGCTAATTATTAATATTATAGAAGATGAATAGAAAACACTTTTTATTTACTATTTCTCCTGTTTAGACTTGATCTATTTTGTGTCCTGTTCATTCTCTTGCATGTTTTATATTGCATTAGATTAGATAGAACTTTATTGATCCTTTGAGCAGAGCCCTTAGGAAATTGAGGTTCCAAAAAACAGCACAGCACCAAGCATACACACAGGAAAAATGCAAGGAAAAAAGCAATATAAAAACAATACAATAGCATAACTGTGTAA
>JAPTGZ010000019.1:22538456-22549894 GCA_029814645.1 Fowleria isostigma
AATCAGGTGTGCTGGAAGAGGGAAATATCTAAAACATGCAGGACACCGGCTCTCTAGGACCGGAGTTGCCTACCCCTTCCCTAGACATTTGACCATCATAGAGCGGTGATCCATTTTGACCAATGTTATTGATGTTATTCCAGCAAAAAAAAGATCTGAGAAGAGGCATCTTGTACAACAGATGTCCTTATTCCCTTTAGCTGAACAAGGATGAGAGGAAAGTTGATGATGTGAAGACCAGTAGTGAATCGTGAGCACTACCACTGGGCCTTCACTGCCGAGAAAAGACACCTTTCCTGACAAAAAACCCCCCCAAACAAACAAACAAAAAAAAACTGTAGTATGATGAATTGAATGTACTCAACGGCTGTAATCCTCTAATAAAGGATGATGAGGATGTCAGCAACTCTCTGTAAAAAGCAACCAGCTCAACATAAATTTCACAAAAACTGAAGATCATTAAGGCTACAAATATAAACTGCATAAACCTCCTCCACGACCAACATCTGGAACATCAAATACTACTGTAACAGGGAGATTACCATAACAGTGCTGAAATCACTGTGCATTACAAATGACACACACACTTACAAAGTCAAATTAAATTATGAGCATCAACCCAAAATCCCATTTCAAATGCACAATATGCCAGAGGTTACACAAGACCAGTCATCGAAGTCCCAAGAACTCTTCATGTACAATAACTACGCATGGCACAGTGATTGAATACTGATGTCAAAAGATAGTCACAAAAATACTGATGCCCCAGTGTAACAATAATAATAATTGCCCTGTGTGAATAATAATCCAGCTGTCTTATAACACTGGCCTACTCAGAGCCCCCGCCAGATTGTGGAGTTGTGGGTTCCCAGGTAGATAGAGCCTGATTTGCTGTGCAGGGTAGGCGTCTCAATGCTGCGCCAGATCTTGGTGAGTGACCACTCAGGCAGGTCCTTTGGTCAGACCAGGGGCCTAGCCCAGTTGATCTTCTTCTCCTCCGGAGCCTGAGTGGGGAGCCGGATGCTGCAGAGCTTCCAGCCACTGCTGCCTGGGGACCATGTGCTGCGTGTGACCTCCATCCAAGCTTTCTGTCCTGCCTCCAGCTTCCATCTTCTGCTGAAGATGGAATCTCAATTCCTTGAGTGAGGTAAAGAGGAAGTGAGTCAGAAAGTTGGGAACATCAGCCTCCTTTGTTTTTGTCATTCATTCCATTTGTGCTGAGACTGGGAGCAGAAACGAACCTCCACCAAGGAACAACAGCAAAAGAACGGATCCACGGTCCATGAAGAGACACTAACAGGAAGCATTGGCCACTGCTCTGTACACTGCTGTCGGATCTGTGTGGAGGTGAGGAGGAGCCACGGCACCCCTGGCATGTAGCCAGAAGCTGCAGAACCGTGCCTGGCTGTGCGACTGCTGTCCTTCCTCTCTATTGACACTAGACTCAAAGCTCCCAGGCACTACTCCACTGAGCATGCGCTGTTGGCAGAAAGCCTTCTAGAAGGTCTACAGTATTCTTTTTTGTCCCACCCACTCAAAATTAAACCATGATTGGTCAATTCACCCATCACTCTGACACCAAACTGCACAGCTTGACCTTCTCCCAAAATCATGAAGTCCTAACCAATTAATGAAGCAACAAACCAGACCTTGATAGATATGAACAATTCTGATTGGATAACATGTTTTCAGGACAATAGCCCTTTCATTACCTATGTGAAGTTGACAGTAGGTATAACCTTAGAATGTATATCAGATAAAAATTATGAAATTGATTGTATTAAATGAAAAATAGAATTTTAAAAATAACTATTATTTTCTAAAGTTAATATTCATATAATTCAATCTTGAAATTTCCTAGGCCTTCTCTGAAGGCCTAAAAGGCCCTGAGGATTCCCCTTTGGTTCTCTGGTACACCCACAAGCACTTTGAAAGATGTGAAGTCAAGAGATCAAACGCCCAGTTTACATGACAACACTCTCGGGTAAAAATGACAAAATATTTTATCAGATGTGCCTTTTTATTATAGAGCTCTTTTATTTTATCAGATGTGCCATTTTATCAGATGGCAATTGCATTTTGGGGGGTTGAAAATACAAAAAAGTGAAACCACCTTCCACAAGTGGAAATCTTAAAAACACTCCACACTTGCATCACTGTCTAAAGCATAAGTGTCGAACTCTGGTCCTCGAGGGCTGGTGTCCTGTATGTTTTAGACATTTCTCTCTTCCAGCACATCTGGTTCAATTAGTGATCTTATCCATCTCTGCAGAAGCCTGATAATGAAGTACTGACTTCCAGGTGTGTGAAAAAGGGAAATATCTAAAACATACAGGACACCGGCCCTCTAGGACTGGGTTGAAAATACAAAACTGCTTTTTCTCATTGCATACTTTACATCATAGGCACGCACCAGTCCAGGAAAACAACATTTCAGATTATTTCACTGTGACGGATATTCAAGTTGCCCTAACCACTCTAATTTACATCCAAGAGTCATTTCAGCAATTGCCAAAAATCTTAATAGAGAATAGTAGAGAGCAGAGAAGGCACATTAATTACCTGTCCTGTTTCCTGTTTTGTGATTGTATTTTGCGCTAAGAGAGAACGGGAAAAGAAGTAGAAAGGTTCTACGCAGACGCTTGGTCTTAGTGGTAGTGATGCTACTTGGCGTGCGTATTGCATGGATGAAGAGGAAATTTCACACACTTTTGCGTGTCCATCTGCATGTAAACTTTCCCCCTAAATGTGGAATTAAGTGAGAACGCAACTTTTATGTTTTCTATTCAGATCTTTACCATCAAATGTAGCCTCAGTCGCATTCTTAAGTACATAAGAAGAAAAAATATAATGAACATAAAACTGACTGTATGGTGCAGGTGACTTAGCAACTGAAGTCACTCTTGAACTGACTAAAATCCTTTCCTCTATGACTTAACACTGCCTCCTTCTCCTCTCCAGTGATCACATCATGTACTTAGAGAACAAGAGTAACCTGGAGATTGAGATGTCCCAGACATCAGCTCCGGGTCATCAGGGCCGGAGCAGCCTCAGAACGCCGGAGGCTGTTGCGGGGAATTTTGGGGAGCTGCGTCTGCTACAGGGTATCTCAGAGAGGAGGGACACCCAGAAGCTGCAGCAGTCGGCAGTCCTGCCCTCGGGACAGTGCGTCATCCAGACCGACGGCTTTGTACCCGTGCGACAGGAGGATGGGTATGTCTACTCTGAGTGCATTTTCATACAATGTATCCAAGTCCGTATCTGAGTACGCTATGGACTCGGGCCTACTTAATTTTATCAATGTGAATGTAAATGTTATGTGCTTTAGTACTGTACCCAAGTCCAGCTGAGAAGACGGTCTTGAGTACGGACCGGCTGGACTCCAGCACTGTACGCATGTGTGTGGAAGCGATTCACTCTTGCTCTTCTTCAGCGCCACTCTCTTGACAAACTGTCATAGCTTTTCGTTCCAAAAACAGCAATATGGTGATGTTCATCTTATCATACACTACTGGTCAAAAGTTTTAGAACACCCCAATTTTTCCAGTTGAAATTTAAGCAGTTCAAGTCCAATGAACAGCTTGAAATGGTACAAAGGTAAGTGGTGAACTGCCAGAGATAAAAAAAAAAAAAAAGGAAGGTTAACCAAACCTGCAAAATAATGTACATTTCAAAATTTTACAAAAAGGCCTTTTTCAGGGAACAAGAAATGGGTTAACAACTTAAAGCAGTCCTGCAGCAATGGAAGTTGATCAAGCCTTGAAAGATGGTTCTACCAGTTCCCACAGGTGTTCCGTCACATTTATGGGAACTTTTGCAACAGAGTTGGGAAGAACTTTCTGAAGAATATTTGATTTCCATTGTCAAAAGAATTCCATGAGTGTGTTCAACTGTTATATCTGCTACAGGTGGCTACTTTGATGAGTCAAAAGTTTAGAATACATTTTGGTTTCTAAATTGATTCCATGATTTCTTTTTTAACTTGAGTTGTTTAGTTGTTCTATGCTTTAATTTCAGAGTACACTGAGAAATTAAACTGCATCATTTTCAGTAAAATTCTGGAAAAATTGGGGTGCTAAAACTTTTGACTAGTAGCGACATCACAAATTTAGTGATGTCACATTGGGTTTGTCTACTGTCTTTAAAAGGTCAACTCACTTTATTATCTTCTTGGAAATGCACAGAAACAGTACCTAGCATTAGCATTAGCACTTAGTATTACCCCTTCAACATGCAAAGGAGGTATCATATGGACCTGTCAATCAAAGCTTTATTTTAACCTGAAATGTTATTAATAGATAAAAAATTTTAAGTTGGACCAACGGTGTGGTCAGAAGTCCTGGATAGCATTATCTGTTTATTATTTTTAGAGAGAAGTCCAGATTCAACCCCAGTGGCCGACAGTGGTATCACAACTTTAAGATACTTCTGCATTGGCTTCATTTTCTTTGGTCTATTTTTTCCTGTCTCTTGGGACTGCATGGCATTTGGAAAAACATACAATAACAGTATTCATTTGTTGAGGTCTGCTTTCTCGTGCTGTGTCTGTGATGTAGCCTTGGCTGCAGCTTTGTTGTTCATGTGTGCTTTGAGACACATCAGCTGACATCAGGTGCCTGTTTACCACAGCATTTTTCCTTCTACACATTCTGTATCTAAGAGTACAGTACATCCATCATTTGTACTGCATATTTATGTCTGCAAGATAACTCCAGATTAATTGCTTATTTAGCGACTGAATAAAAACAATTCTCAGCATATCCCACAGATACAGTTCTTTTCTTTAAATGTCATTAAGGAGTACTTAATTAGGAGGAGTTTACACTACAGGGCTGCTCTAATTTAGAAAGAGATACACTTTTTCATCTGATTGGACTTTCAGAAATAGACATAACCAAGAGTCTGAGGAATGTGTAGATCAAGTTTCACATGCTCTGTTGGTTGACCTTATAGGACATGAATGAACATATGTGGAAAACACAGGGATTTTGCTTGTGAGTATGAATGTTCACACACAGACTGCAGAGTAGTTGTGGTTTGTGTGTGTGTGTGTCGGTCACTCAGAGGGGTGCTAATCTCAAGCCTGTGGTTGTGACGTTATTAGGATTAAGCTTTTTTTTTTTTCTTTTGCTTCAGTGTTGCATGTGATGAGTATACTACAGCTGATACTCATGAGATAGATAAGGTTAGGTATTTAACATGTCATGTTACAGTAAATAATATCTGTAGGTTGAACACAAAAATAATATAACAACTACCACTAATGATAGGGAAGTTAATTTGGGAGGCTCAAGAACAGTATTAGATTTACTCATTTGATAATGGAGAATTGGTGGTTCACACTTCAGTTCCTCTGGATTATTATGAAGTGACTGAAGAGGTGAAAAATTTGTGTGAATTTATTTATGCCCCTGTAGTTGAAAATAATGACTATGCATTTACAAGGTGAATACAAAACTCTTGTTAACTCTTCTATGTAATTGTCTGGGTGTTCTGTTACATTTTAGCAATTTAAAGATTAGAGCTTATTTTTGCAATAATACTTAGCGACTAAGAGGTTGAGATATCATGATTTAGACTAATTTTTGGATGAACTGTCAATGCATATTGCCAAATATTTGGTGTTTCAAGTATTAAGTGATAAGTGGGCTAGCAGTTTGTTTATTCCAGCTAGGACTGTTGTTTATTTTTCATTTCTAATTATTATTTTTTGGCTGTGTTCATGCTTATGGCAAGCAAAACTTAAATTGGACCTGATTAATGGATGAAAAATGTAAAGTTGGACCACCACTGAGGTTATTATCCCCATCCTAATACACACACACTGTACCTAGCATTAGCATTAGCATTGGCACCTGCATGCAAGGAAGGTGTCATACAGACCTGTCAGTCAATGCTTCAGTTGACCTGAAATGTTATGAAAGGATGAAGAATGTAAAGTTGGACCAACAGTGTGGTCCAGAAGTCTTGGATAAATTTAGCTGCTTATCATTTTTAGAGAGAAGTCCAATGTAAGTCGATGGGAGCCAGGATTTTTTTGGATGCAACCACAGTGGCGGTCAGTGGTATCAAAACTTTAAGATACTGTATTGGCTTCAGTTTGCCACTTGTTTTATATCAGTAGAAGACAACAGTGTATAACTACTGCTATCCTGATAAAAGTTGGTTTTGGCTCCAGTTTTTTATTTATTTTTCGTGTCTCTTGGGACTGTGTGATATTTGGACATTTGTTAAGGTCTGCCCTCTTGTCTTGTGTTTGGAACCGAAAGTCGGAGAATGCTCTTACTCAGGGGTGGCAAACACGGCCCAAACCGGCCTGCCGAAGAGGCCAATCTGGCCTGTAGGGTGAATTTGTGAAATGCAAAAATTAGGGTGTCAAAATCATTTTATTTTCAGTCCAATTCCATCTCAAGGTTACCAGACCAGTAAAATAATAACATACCTAATAAATAATGACAACTCCATTTTTTTCTCTTTGTTTTTAGTGTAACAAAAGAAAAATCACATGAAAATATTTACATGCTTTAACTACCATTTCACAAAAAAAGGGAAAAACATGAACAACTTTGTACAACCTGAAATATGTTGAAAAATTTAAGTTTAAAAATAAGTGGAATTTTAACAATATTCAGCCTGTTACTAAATATTTGGGGCCTTTGTAGATCCACTATGATCTGTAAGGTTTAATGCACGTGTCAATGGAAGGTATATGCTGAGACAGAATATTGTACAAATTCCACCCATAGTTAATCATGTTATTTGCATTTTTTTAAAGGATGGAAACATTTTCTTCATGTAATGTTAATCTTTTCACTCTAAAACAAAGAGTAATGTTTGCAGTTGGCATTATTTATATGTTATTATGTTATGATTTTATTGGTCTGGCCCACTTGAGATCATAATGGGCTGAATGTGGCCTCTGAACTAAACTGAGTTTGACACCCCTGCTCAAAAAATAAGGGTGAACAGCAGTTTATTTAGAGATTTTGGATTATGTGCCACAAACAATCCTACTGAAAAAGTCAAATACAAGTGTGATAAAGGCATAGAGTTTAGTGACAATTTTCAGGTCAAGTGAAAACGGTTTACTAATTTCATTACCTGAACCTACACAAAGGGTCAGATTTAGGGTTTAAGGTTTGCGTGTATCAAAACATGTGCAAAACTCATTTTACACACAAGAAAAAGTACAACCTGATTTACTATTAGTACACAATAAGGGTTGCATCTTTCAAAAGTGCAAAATAGTATGTCTGAGCCAGTAAGTACGTTTGGTAAAATGAATATGAGTTTACCTCAAGTGTGTGTACTTGGAGGAGAAAATGGAAATATATTAATGCAGCACACGCAATGTGATTTATCAAACCTCAACGCAATTTAACTGATAGAAACTGTGTTTATATTTAACATGTCTCAAAAGGATGTGCAAAGGAGGTTTACACATTTTTCACCCTCCAACAAACCTCCTCTGAACATTTTTGGAATAAATGAGAAAACTTTTATTAAAACATATCACCTTGTCTCCGAAATGACAGTCTTGTGATGTTGGAGTAAGTTGACCGGTTTATGTGTGAATGAATGAAGGGAGGACTTATAAGGTGTCCCTATAGGCAGTAGTGCATCATTCATGCAGCACAAATTACGTAGATGGACACTGAACTCAAATGCACAGTTTGCGCAGAGAGCAAAGCCGGCTATGGTGGGCACACAGTTCTTAAATGGCTTTCTTTTTGTCAGACAAGTGAATTTTTTAGAGGAGATGGTTTTTACCTGCTGAAGGTTTCGGCTGACCCTCCAGCCTTCATCAGAGCTGTCAAATATTCATTGCTAATGTGTCCTTAAAACAGCTGATCGGGCCAGACACAACAAATACAACCAACTTATAAAGAAAATGTATTATTTAATCCTATTGGTTGGCCTACTATGGGTGGTGTTCACCTCCGCCTATCACAGCATCTGTTACTTTTAAAAACTAAACCTGTTCTAATGGTCGTTAAATCACGTCTTTAGTGAAATAACAGAGGTCATTAAGGGTACGGGGGGCAGGGATGTCAAATATCGTCTTTATGGGGGAAAGAGTTAAGATCGACTCTTACAAAATTGCATCAAACTGTTGCCATTATGAGATAGTGTACGTCTCCCCAGTGCCAATTCAGGCATATGCGACACATCCCTAATCAGGACAGGGAAATTTTTTTTTTTTTTGTTATAGCAATAAAATTATCTCCATTTCCTAAGATGGAAAAATCTGTTTTATTACCTTTTTGCTGTGTTTGACCGTTATGCCTGTTGTTTCAGATTTGCATCATACCCAAATTCATATGTTTATGTGCTGTAGTCACTGTAACATTCTCCACTTAATTTAGCATCTGCTTAGAGACACAAATAACTTATTGTTTAACCCGTTAATTTTTTTTTTTTTTTTTTTAAATATTCAATTTTGATATTAAAGCTGTCAGTCTCATTCAGTTATGCTGCTTTTTGCAATGTTGTGACTTTGGCACTTAAACAGTTTAAGGGATTCTTGCATATAAATTCAGGCATTATGGGGTAAAAGATGCCAAAGTATGTTACAAAAATATGTCTATGGTGAAACAGAAAAGCACATTTGTAGCTGCTCATCATCACTGCAGGAAAGCTGAAAATCTGCCTGTAAACTTAGTCACATGACACCTAAACACACCCTATACAGCTGGAATGATCTATGTTCATGTTTATAAAGACAGACACTTCAATCCACCAACTACCACTAACCAATCAACCCTTAGTCATGACTGTCAGTGTGACGGAGGTATTTTCCTTCGAGGTCAATAATTAACAGATCTTCATCTGTGTAAATAGCTTTTAGCTAACTAGAGTGACATTGTTGTCTTTGTGGTGTTCATGTATCATGTTCATGCCTCAGAGGTAGTTGACTCGAGGCCATGGGTGTATGTGGTAACACACTAGGCCTGTTGGACGCTCGACTGTGAGAGGCATGTATACAATAATTAATAACATACTGCGTCAGTTGCAACACATTTCTGCTGCAGGCAGAAATTTGCTCTAATCAAGCTGCAACTTATAAATTAATATATTTCATGCAGTGGTGTTCATATAACCCCACAAATAGCAGCTGTTCAAAACACACTACAGTGCATTTTTTGGATGAAAAGCCATCCTTTGTTTTCAATGGCTTTAAATCAGCATTGTGTGTTACAGCAGTTACACAACATTAAAGTAGTTTCACACACTGTGCAGCCTTTTACACTGGTTTTGGTAAACCATATTTGTTATCATGCATTCTTTCATCTTACTTTCTCCAAATGTTTTATACTTCAGTTCCTCAAAATAAAAACACTTGGTATCAAAAGTATGAATGACTACAGAGAAATAAAAACCAATGAAAATTCCACAGCTTCATAATCATATCTCATGTCCTGATCTGTTTGACTCAGCAATGTCACAATCAGGTTCATTCTCCACCGTTCATGTTTAACACTAAACCTAACGCTCAACTGAAGTTCAGAGCCCAAATTAAATTTGAAAACACTGACTGTAACGAAAATTATAAATAAACTGCCTCATATCCCAGCAGACACAAAAAACACTCAGCAATGGCAACACCGAACAAGGTAAGAGAGTAAAGGAAAACAAACCTACCTTTTCATTTTTCACCTTCTTTAATGTCTTGCATTCATTGTTTCCATTTTCCACCTCCTCCGGCTCAGTTTTTGTCGTCAATGCTGGTACTATCCCAACAGGTTCAAGTGCAATATTCCCCATTTGATTGGCTTCTGCCAAGTCTGTTGATTGCGAGTTCTCAAAGGACGTGTTACGACTATTCCCCAAAGCTACTTGGGCTTGAGACACAACATCCTTCTCAGCGGCAGCTATTGCCACCACTGTGGCTCCATCTGTTTTGTCCTTCTTACTTTTCCCACTGGCCCCTTCTTTATCTTTTTTACCACTCAGAACACCTCTGGAGGCTTTGCCCCCTTTCTCCATGTTCTTCCCAGAGGTGGAGTTGTTTCCAGCAGCTCCTGTGCTCACTGCTGTGCCTGTCGGCTCCCCTTGAGTCCGTCCTGTATTTTCTTTTTTGCCCCCGTCTCCTGATGAAGCTTTGCTACTATTGTCTTTAGAGTTCTTACTGCGTTTGTATTTGGATTTGCTTTCCTTGCCTTGAGAGCCAGACACTGGACTAACAAACCTGATGTTGTCGGGCAGTGCCGCCACTGCACTGGGTGGTGCCGCCATGCCGTCCTTGGTGCCAGACATCTCAAGTTTGTCCTTCTCTAAATCAGCGTCAAGGTCAATAATCAGATTTCCAACACCGATATCCCACTCATCCCCGCTGTCATAAGTGTCCACCGCATTAGAGTCCACACCTTTCCCGCCTGCAGTGCCACCACTTAGGGACATTTTAGTGCCAACGGCCCAGGATTGCCTCAGTGAGGTCCGACACCCTCTCAGACAGTTGGGACTCGAGGGCAAGGGTAAGAGAATCCTCACGGTCTGATCGTTCCCGTCCCATTTAACCACATTTTGTCCTAGAAAGAGAGACAGGAGTCATATTAGTCTAATAATTCAGACACAGAAATAATAGCACTGCTCATCTGCCATCAGAGGACTTCACTAGACACAAAAGGGAAAAAAAAAGGTTTGATCATGAGCCAGTAATTCTGATGATCACTGTGCAAACCACTATAGTAATACCCACTGGTGTGACAGCACTGCACCGAAAGCCTCTCTTCATAATCACTTCCCACAGTCGTCATGGCAACCATGGGAAATGTAGCCTAAATCCTGCTTTGACAGCAAAAGTGGCCCTACTATTCTGAATGACTGGCACTCTTTTCATAAGGCACTACTGATGGTGTCAGTGCTGTTAAATAAAGAGCAGTGAAATAATGAACAATGAAGAAATATCCTGTTTCTAAAAAGAAATATGGATTATACTCTTGTTAGACTTACAAACCATGACAAAGAAAAAAGAACCCTAAATATATTTGTTATTATTAAATTGGTATGTGTGAAACTAACAGATATATTTATTCATAAAAGTGTGTTTTACTTTAAATAAATCCCACCACCTGAAAATTATTAAATGAGCGAAGTAAAAGAATGATAAACATGTGATTGCATTCTTGGGCTGCAATGACTAGTTGATGACAAAAGTAGGCGATGACTAGTTTAGTCACCAGCAAGTCATTAGGGACTTCATACACTTTTGTGAAAGAAAAAATGTTAATTTTATTGTCACTACCAACTGTTGAGTATTTAGTTAACAAACTTTGTTAGGAACTGTAATTGTTATGCACAAAACACACACACGTTTGAGGGAAAAATGTATTTTACTGCCACTGCAATATTTTTTGAACACTGAATTGAATATTCAGTGGGGGCGGCACGGTGGTGTAGTGGTTAGCGCTCACGCCTCACAGCAAGACGGTTCCGAG
>JAPTGZ010000019.1:22629560-22639724 GCA_029814645.1 Fowleria isostigma
ATGGTAGTACATCATGGATATGTGGAAAGAAGAAGAATAGTAATTAATTTTTGACACTTTCTGAGTTGATATTAGTAAATATGAAAAAAAAAAAAAGAAAAAAATCTATAAATGACTAACCCAAGGGAATATGAAATGCAAACAAAACATGTTTTCATCAGGTATTTCTTGGTTGGGGAGTTAAAGGGTTAATACTTTTCATAATATACTTACTGTATTTTTAACCTTCTGTACAGCACTTTGGTCCACTGCAGCTGTTTTAAAGTGCTTTATAAATAAAGTTGGACTCAATAGGATGTCTAGAAAAAAATATGGCGGGCTGCAAATCATCATATCAGATGCTTTATATTGCTCATAGTGAGTTTTATGGTGCAGCGTGCTTTTGCATTGACCATTTGGACTGTAATGAGGATGGATGCTAAATAGTTATAGCTATGGTATTAACTGAAGCACCCACAGCCCTATCAAACATTTATTCATGAACTGCATAAAGAGCAAGTCGCTTCAGGCTGTGGCTGCATTTGTCTTATGTCGACAAATAGGGACAAATGGATTTGCAGTTGCACATTTCTTGACTGCAAAAGGTACTCTGAGCTGTAAGTAACACTCTGGACAAGACAGAAACATAAAAGACCAGTAAAATGTCACTCATTCACACGGAAAGCTGTGTACGCGCAGTAGTGTATCCATTATATCCGAACAACAGAACACATGCTGTATCAGGGGACGGGGCATGAACTCTACTGTAGAGAATAAACAAGATTGTAAAGTGAAAGGGGGTCATTTTAGGGGTTGTCAGGCTGTCAGAGTTACCTTTCATTAATCTGAGCTTTTGGGACACTATTATGTGGCTGGTTTTGGAATAAACTAATAAATCAATGCTGTCATCACAGATTTAGCCTCAAACACACTTCATATGACTCAGTTATATTTCTATCTTGGTAGTATGCTGCTGTGTTTAGAACATCATTCGACTGGTGCTGCTGCTCACATTTAGCACATTGTATGTCAAGATGTAAAGTTAGTATGTAATATGTGTGTGGGTGTACAGTCAAATCTATTGTGACTAACAATGGCAATAGCAGTTTTAGTAGCACATGGCCTGTGATAATTCTTTTATTTTTCTGTGACCTTTAGAATCAGTCAGCAGGTGGTAAATATTTCCTTCAGGAGAAACTCAGGCTTCATGTGACTCAATTAAACCCACTGTTTTGCCTTTGCATTTTCTGAGAATGCATGTGTTTAGTAGAAATAAAGAAAAGCCTGCTGTAAAGATGCAGTGTATTTGGTGTGTAATTCAGACAAAACCTTTAGAAAGTTAGTTTTTCCATTATTGATGAAGGTGATCATCGATGCTGTAGACTTTCAAGTCAAACTTTTGGCCATTTATTGACTCAAATTAATTAGGATTAATCAAGGATGCACCATGTTAGGACATAAACACATCACTCTGGAGCCCCTAAATGTCCAAAGACAAATTTGATAAATTGTGAAAATTTTGTCCAAGCTCCAGTGTACAAACAGAGGCATAGAAGCTGGGAGTCGGACGTTCAAAGCGTGTTAAGTTTCACTTTTATTTTACGGTAGTTACAGAATGCACCCACACATATACCCCCACACATAGGTTTTCTGACCGTTGTAGAACCAAAAGTTTCAATAAATTGTTGTTTAATAACTGATTACTAATTGATTTTCCTTATTCTTACTATTTTGCTTGTATTGAGTTGTATGTATTTTATGACACTGCTGTTGAAATAAACTCAAAGTATAGATGAGGCTGACATTTATAAAATCACTGAAAAAGTGGTTGTTGACTATATATGGCAATAAATGTAAATTTACCTTAACTCTGGTTCATAAAGAGACTATTTGAGCTTTTAAATGCATTATTCATACAATGGTTCTTGTGCGATTGGTAATATAAACAGATATTAAATTCATCAGCATTTATTTACAAATCTGTCACTGAAATGAAAATATCAATGAATGTTTGCTTTCTGTCCTCCTCTCACAGGCTAGGATTTCCCATGATGATTATGACCTGTATGATAGGCATGTGCTACCTGCTGGCCACCCACATCGGACTCGGATGGAACATGTAACGCACAGCTACTGTACGGCGCCAAAGAGACTGTGTGTATGTGTGAGTGCATCTGTCCACTCCTTCACCGTCTGCTGAGACGTAACCTGATTGACACGTCAGATTACAGGCACAATGGAAAGCACAGCGGTCATATTATTTTAAACTAAAGTGCGTATGACTAATGTGCATACCAGCAGGGAGCTAAATTACAGGGCTGCAACTGGAATACCTTACAATAAGAGTGTGATGGTTGCGTGCCTATTCCTGGTCCCTTATCGCACTGTTGAGTTTTACCAGTTCTTTCAAAACTTGAACATTTTGTCTTCAACAAATCCAAGGGAAGGAAATGTGTCTTTATTAAATAAAACAAAAAGTGCCCTCTTCTTTGTCCTGTACATGGTGCTACTGTTTCAATGTGTATATGTGGCAAAAATGATTACAGGCATAACCTAATGACAGACTTTTCATCATTTTGGAAATCCATGTGGTGTGGTTTACAAAAGCAGTGAAACCTCTTAACATGTCTGACACTGATTTGTAATTAGAGACATTTAGGCTGTTGGTATATTTGTTTTAGACAAATGAGCAACCCACAGGCTACCTAACTTCTGTTTATATGTTAAAGGAACCGTTAAAACCCAGTGAAAGGGATTTTATAATGTCATATCATTTTTGTCAGATGCCCTGTAGCTGAATCTAAAATAACACTTGTTCAGTTTGCTCGTGTGCTCACATGAAATTCATGTTGGAGTTTATTTCGTACTGGGAGCCACTTATTTGGCAATGTTAGCTAACAGCATTTCTAAGCTCATTTTAGTTAGTGCTGCACACTACTGCCAGGTACAAAATAGTTACACTCTTGCACTACACTATTATTACTTAGCAAGTCTTATTAGCATTAGCTGCCCTAAATTGCAGGGAGTCTTAGAAAGCATATAATACAGTACTGACAGCATAACCCCACAGCATATCTACTTAAATATCACTCACACTCTCTATCAGGGCAGTGGCTGGGCATAATAATGGGCGTGGCTGCTTTAAGTCCCGCCCCTTCCCATGGTCCCCATAGGACTAAAATGTAGAATAAAATATGAATGATGTCAAAGACGAGACATAATGGTGACATAATTCAACCAGAGTTAAATGAAAAAAAAATCAGCCCCAAACAGCTGTCATGGATGAGGACATATACTAGAAATGTGGAGAATGACTAACTTTTGTCTCAGGAACTCATTGATGGAACTGTAGTTTTTGAAACTCGAGCCATTTTTTTTCAGTCCTTTGATTTAACCACACTAATCGTTAGCTTAGAGGTGTGGTTACTTAACATCAACAAACAAAGTACTTAAGACTCTTACACAAAATTTATGTAGTACACGGGCAAATCTAATTGAACATTTTAATTAAGAAATAAGAAATTATTTATAATACAAGAGGTTATCTATGCATGGTATGTTATTCCCTGTACTGTGTACATAGTGATCTCATGTAAACTCAATGATTTAGTTCAGTTAACCATATTTAAATGTAGAGATGTGATCATGTAAACACTCTTATGGGATGGACAACCTCTTCCTACCTTATCCAGATGAGTCTGTTACCAGTATTTATTGAACAGCCCAGCAACCTGAACAGGATATTTGCTCCATGATTCAGATTTTCGATCTTTAAGATGGAAATTGACATCAACAATAAAGTTTGTGATGTTTGGTGATATCATCTGTTTTAGTGTGATTGTCATTCTTTATTTATATTTGGTAACTTGTGGTTTGCCATGTGACAAATGTTGTCCAATGGAGCAGTGTTTATTTTGTTGACCAATAACTTTCGCCATAATCTTTGTTAACTACATATTTTGGTATTTGGATGGAAATGAGGCGATAACCAAATAAAAAGTAAATCACAGTAGCAAAAAAGGCTGACTAAATGTAGTGACACTTTTATCAATGAATAAACATAATGTGCTGCACACTTTTAATACCCATCGGCCAGATATAATATAAGACTCTAAGTAAGTAAGCTTTATTTATATAGCAGTTTGTGACTCCTGCACAAAGTGCTTTACAGTGCAAATTCAAGCCATTCACACACACATTCATACACCAGTGAGCGATTGCTGCCATGCAAGGCGTTATCAGACCCCACTGGGAGCAATTTAGGGTTCAGTGTCTTGCCCAAGGACACTTCGACATGCGGTTTTTCTGAGGCGAGATTCGAACTGCCAACCCTTTGATCATTGGATGACCTGCTCTACCAACTGCGCCACAGCTGCCCATTCTGTTGAAAGGTACTGCCCTATAATTTAGATTGTGTAAAACTTATTACATATATATTTATATTTGAAAGTACTCAAATATTATAACTGCACAAGGCTGTTTTAAAGGAGTGATATTTTGCTTTTTTTTTTAGAATGGAATTTTACATTTTTAAAACATGTTCTTGTGGTCTACATAAACTGTAAATGCTATGTTTGGTTCTGAATCCTTCAGTAATTTAACTCAACAGGTCCATCATCAAGTCCATTTCTAAGTAATGACAGTGAACAGGTGGTTGAGTTCTGGCCCTTTAAATACAATGAACCACTTTACACCCTGCCCCCTCCAGGATGTTGTCTGTGCTGTTCAGCCATCTTTGTAGTTTAGAGGATACAGTATGCTGGCCTAGTGAAAACAAAAAATTATAATTTATAATTTATAATTAATAATTGCAACAACAGCAAACTGTATCCTTCAGTCTCATAGGTCTGAGTCAGAGTCTGACCTGGAACAACAGGACAGAGAAGAACAACCGGTAACAACCACCAGTTCTGCTAATAATAACTTTACCACGGTTACTCTCAAGTCCACTAAGCGAACCTGGGAATCCCTACAAATGCATCAAAATCATAGTCAGACCAGCCAGTTATGGTGTTAAAGGTCTAGATATGTCTTTAATGGATGGGTGTGATGAAATATTAGGTGCAAATATGCTTTAGATGCATTTAAACCAAACTAGAAATTAGCAAATTAACTAGCATAGCATCTAAAAAAATACCTGGAAATCTCTTCAAAATCACCAAAGTCAAAATCAGACCAGCCAGTTAAGGTGTTAAAGGTCTAGACATGTCTTTCCTAGACTTGTGTTTAGAAATATTAGGTGTAAATATGCTTTAGATGTTTAAAAACAAACCGAGAATTAGCCGTATGGACTACAACTGCCACTGTTGTCATACTCTGAGAGATGTTCGTCGGGAGTCTTGACCTTGTTTTTTTTACAGATGTAGTGACACAACTACTGAGAAAATGAAACAAATTAAGAGGAAATTAAAATAGGTTGTAGAAATCCACTCAGTTTCTGCAAAATTGATATAAAGATAGATCTGCAGCACTTGGAGGGTTCAAACTCAAACTTAATGAATGATTAGGGTCCACAAATGCACAAATAAATGTACCACAGGCTAAGAAAAGTGGGTTTGGCAAAATATCACCCCTTTAAGCAAACATATCACACCAACAAAGGAGTCATGTCTCCATTTGATGCCATTTGTCTTTTGAGAACTAGGTTAAGTTGATCAATTTTCCACAGCTCCATGCGAGAATGCATCCAAAGTATAAATTTAGTGCAGATATCTCAATGCATCCTTTGGATTATGTGATTATGTTGTTGAATGGATGGACAGATGATGAAACAATCACAATATCCCTTTTGGCCAGGGGTAAAATAGATTGGCCAGAGATGAGATTCAGTCAGAAGAAAGAGGGAGAGGGAGGAGTTGAAATGACCTCCACCCAAAAGAAGGAAGAGGAGGGATAACTTGAGAACAAGACTGAATTGGTAAGTGAAGGAGGCCTTACAAGTTGAGAAGAGGACCAATCAGAACTCAACTTTATGAGCGATGTGGAAGGTGCTTACATTTGTTTTGATCTAACCACTGGCAGAGTGTGTCAACAGTAAAGCTGTGCATAGGAACCAAAAAATGTTATCATTTGGCAGAAATCTGAATCAGAACAGGCTTTATTGTCATTACACATATTACAGAGCAACAGAGCAATGAAATTCCTTACAGTACACCGTCCAAGAAACATATAAGACATGACAATTTACATGGGAATACAGGAAAATATACTGGCCACATTAGAGAGAAAGAATAAACATGTAGATCAGCAGAGATGAAAAAGACAACAACACATTGCACATAATGTGCACTGTCTTGTTGGAAAAAAAACAAAAAAAAACTCAGTGTTTAAGCCCATTTAAACAAGAACACATTTAAAGACACGACACTAGCAAAATTATGAAATGGGTGGGGGGGAATTAGGACAAGGGGCGTGACCAATGTAAGACCAAGAAATAGCGTGCAGCCCAGACTTGGTGCACAACGTATCTTTCTGTGTTGTATCAAATGGGAGAGGATGGGGAAGGTACCCAAGGATGAAGAAAAAGTCTGTGTGCATTTGTGTATGTGTCCATTTCAGTTCTTGTGTGTGCGTGTGTATGTGCCAGTAGCCCGTCCCAATTAATCCAAAACAAGGTTCGGTGATTTATCAGTCAGAAGAGATAGGGAGAGCAGCACAGCTACTGTTTTTATTCCACCATGGAGATTTGAAGAACTTAGCTTTGAGCTAAGGTGCCAATAGAAAATCAAACAATTTCTGCGGTCCAATTCCAGCACTCTGTTTCCAGTAAAAACTAATCTCAAAGTCAAATCAAAATCAAATCAAAAACAGTCAAACTGAAGGAACTTACAATTTAAAAGATAAATTTCCTTATTCCTGTTCCAGGGGGGCTCCAACTTTGTCCAGTTTTGAATCCATCTTCCGAATGAGTTCAAAGATCGTAGTGAGTTTATGATCCAGCTCAGCTGTGATGAAAGTCCCAGTGTGGACAACCCTCACCGGACCATCCATTTTGTTCGCTGACATCTTCTTGAACCCCGAAAAAGCTGCCAGCACCTTCCTGATTTTGTGGTAAACCAGAAAACTGCCACCTCCAATCAGCAGAAATACGATTACATGAAGCCAAAAATATAGACATCTTCAATGTCTTCTACTGTCAGAATCAACAGACAAGATTCCAGGCTTTCCAAGAATCTTGAGCATAGGCGGTTGAATAAGTCCCTTCTGGACAAGCGGGTTCTCTAATTACCTGCTTCTTCATCGAAAATATTTGATTAAATCCATTGAAAGACCGGCTTATAAGATCCATTTTTCGCTTCGGTGCAGTGTAGAAAAGGAGCTGAGCCGGGGGAAAAGACGAGACAGATAGCTGCGAGTAAGGGGGAGATACAGGGAAGGTCAAGTCGGCAGAGCAAAGCAAAACACGTCCATCCTCAGAGACAAGCAGAAGAAGAGGAAGAAAGAGAAGAGCAGGTATATAGCATTTTTATATACCATTTTAAAATATTTTTTTTATATAGCATTTAGAGCATTTTACTCTGATATTAAGGCCAACAAGCCACACTGGAAACTGTGTATGTATGAACCATTATTACCAGTATTATACAGTGGTATTTACTGCTGTTGTTGTGAAGGCTTAGATATGTTTTTTCAATTCTATTCTATTTTTCTTGATACTAAGTTCAAATCCCTGGTGGTATCATATGCAACATCCTTTGAAATGATTTTGACAGTTATAGCCACTGAAGTAGTTTCAGGTGAGCACTATTTTTAGTTACATTAGATTATTATATACCAATGGCCCTGCTGCTTTTACGATCTTCAATTTCATGGAGAATGTCATGTGCAGTTTGTTATGATTAATGTGCATCTTAGCCGGGGGAAAGTAGGACTGTACCTTTCATTGTTTTTCTATTGTAATTGAGATGCCCTTTAATGAAACCTTGTGTGTTGAAATGCATGTGTACTGTGCATTCAAACCTTAATGTCATTCTATAATACGTAAAAGACCCCCCCCCCATCAAAAGCCTCTCAAAGTATTGAAATAAAAGATGAATTCACCAAATGGCTGGATGGGGGGAGTAATGGCAGGAAGTCAGTGGATCCACCATTATTTCATCACAACCACATAGCATGGTTTGATTTTCCATATAGACTCCAGTGCAGAAACAGAACATGTTACTCAATAAAATAACATGTTTTCACTAAAAAGCCTTTGCTATAAGGTTAGATGTGTAAAACTTTACATGTATCTTATTATATCTATTTTATTTTATCCATCATTATGATAAAACAAAAGATGAAGCAAATTTCTACCCTATTGCAAAATAATTCAAAAATTAGCTTAAAAGTATAATTGACTCAGTTTATACATATACAGAGATTCCATGTACTGTACTACTTGTTCTATGTTTGAGAAGTATGAATACTCGATTATGTAAAATTGCATATCGTCAAAGTAACATTTACAATATGTTATCATAGTCGATATATATACATATATATATAAATATATACATATATATGTACATACATGTATGTAATGTAAATGTTCCATTCATGGCTTATTGTGTTCTTTTCTAGTTTATATATAAGGATGTTGTGCCAATTTGCTATATTTTTCCACATACAGACAACTCATTTATTTTTAGAGTCTTAATGTGAAAAAAGTGTGGCATTTTTTTTGCTTTAAGGCAATAATGTTTGATATGTGTCTTTAAACCCCTGGAGGTCCTCATCTTCTTTGGTTGGTGCATTTTTTAATCACTGTGGACCACCCTGGTGGGAAACATTGGAGCTCAGCAGGAACTCAACAAAAAAAACCTGTGACAGTGGCGATAGAGAGCTGTAAGTGAATTTCTCCATTTAATTCACTTGACAGTGTTTCCTCTAAGGCTGCAGGAGCGCTGAGGTTCTTTCACATATTCAGTTTATTGTCAGTGACAGAGTAAATCTGACTTTTGTGCTGTTGTTGCCTTTAATGAGTTGGCATCTGAGCCAGCTAAAACCTGACTACACAGATCGATGTATGTAAACTGTACGTCTGTTGCTTCACTTTAAAACACCCAGAGGAGCAGTGCAGCTTTAACTGTGGAACTCCCAGGGTGCTACAGTTGTTAATCTGTTTGTGTTGTCCGTGTCGCATTACAGAGCTGTGCTCCAGTTCACAGCATTAATTAGTAGCCAATTACTTAAAGATGGTTTCACCCTCAACTCTATATTGTTATACATCATTAATGTATTTAATGCATTCCAAGAGTTTGAGTAATTCCTTACTGGAGGCTCAAATGCTAATTGTGTTTCATCTGCACCAAATGTGCTACTGTGATACTGTGTGCTTAAAAACATCTGCACTGGTACAGGTTTAACCCTTTATTGTTCACTCATAGAAATAGTCAAAAATTCAACATTTTAACCTTAGTGTGTCATCAGAGGACATAACAAGATTTGATTACTTTTGTGAAATTTTTCAAAATTTTTTGTCATGTAAAAAATCAAGGTCAATGATGTTATCATATTTGGTTCTTTACCTGTAAGTGGCAAAAAAATAAAATAAAATAAATAAAAAAATGCAAGAAATAAATATAAAAAAACAATTGATTGTATTTTAATTGCATTTTAATTGCATTGTAATTTTTTTTATTGTATTTTGCATTGTAAAGAACTTTGTGACTCCTGTCTGTGAAAAGTGTTCTATGAATAAAACTTATGAACTGATGTGTCCAGAGTGAACCACATCTTTGACTGTTGGAACCGAGGGTGGGCTCTGTGACCCTCATGAGGACTAGCAGTTCAGAACAGGAATGGCTGGATTTGGTTACAGTGTATAGATCAAGGAACTGTGTGAACACAGACCCCCACTACCAGAAATAATACAGTCAAGATATCACATTTGGGGACTTCACAGTTATCAGCACATCCAGAGTACAATGGCTGAGCTTCACCCTGGTTGTACCACGATCATGGTTTCTCCTCTGCCATGTAAGTATCAAGCTTTGTGAAATCACTGTACTACATGTTTAATGTTATCACAGAGGCTGTAATAGAGTCCAAGTTGAGCAATACATCACACTTTTCCATTGAAAATAACAGGGATTATTTGGGCGTAAGTCCACACTACCTGCTGCTGCTACACAGTAAAAAATGCCAGTGTTAATTTAACACCCACAGTGTTAATTTAACACTTATAGTGTCTATATGAGCCCA
>JAPTGZ010000019.1:22644392-22654919 GCA_029814645.1 Fowleria isostigma
GGCGATGCTGGTCCAGCCAAGAGGAAAGCCATTACGATGGAGACGAAGCTGGTTATCATCAAAAGGTCGGAGAAAGGTGAGACGCCGACGAACATCCCCAAAGCCGGGGGGGGTATTTAAGGGTAAAATCCGACTTACGCGGAAATTCGGGTTATGCTGCCTGTGTAGGAATGGAACTCGTTCGTAACCCGAGGACTGCCTGTATATACATGCTGGGTAGAATAAAACTACTGTTGAAAATATGCAAAAAGAAGTTGAAAAAGATAAAAAAAAATTTAAAAAAAATAGAATTCCTAATATGTACAAAATTCACAGTATGCAACAGTTGAAGTGGTGGTGCATAAGCAACAGCACCAGTGAATTGATTTGTTAAAAACTTAGCAACTTGTGAGTGCAGTAAATGAGCACATGATGTAGTGTTTGAGGGTTAGGACGCTGCAGGTACCCAGACGCTGAAGAGGCAGCTCTCACTGATTAACATAGACATAGAAACAATCAGTTCGATCACTTTGTAAATCACAACTTGAAGAGTCCAGGGCACAGACGTGACCTCACTCTCCTCTATTTTCTGTGTTGGACTTACATGTGTTAATTATCTGTCACAGCACATAGCATTCCTACAGGCGTCATCAAAACCCTATTATTTTCTTTTAAAAACCTTTTCAAGAGGTTTCATCGAGTGAAATCTGCAGTGTCTGTTCCTGTTTGAACTCCAGTTGTGATCACAGTTGATCAAACTCTCCTCTTGTTACCGCTCCTCCCTTTAATAATAGTGCATTTGCATATCTATGACAAAAATGCATTACAGTTTCAATGGCGTATTGTTTATAGACATGTACGGGATGATTGCAGAAATAGGAAATAAGACTGCGTAGCATTGGCTTAATTGGATTTCTTATCTAAGCGTTGTGTGCATGATGAAACAGACTATGAGTGTGAGTGTTGTGATTCAAGGTTCAACTTTGATCAGCTGCTTTGACCAAACTTTGTGGCGTCTGCGTTTAAAACACAAGCAAAAAACTCCAATATAAATGTTACAAACACATTTATACACTGCCCGACCAAAAAGAAAGTCGCACATGCAAAATTTGAGTGCATCATCTTTGGTTTTGATTCCAGGAGACATTCACTCTGACATCTTTTTTCCCGCATAATGCTTATATAGTGTCACAATAAGATTCATAAATATTTTTCATCCATTGTTGCATTAATGTTTTATTTTTGATGTTAAATAAACTACCTAGACAAAAAAGTAACTACCTAGATTTAACTAAGCAAGTAGTTTAGATTCTTCCATGAGTAAGTACTGCAGTGGCTAATAATATTTCAGCTGGAACAGGTTATTTAGCTATATTTAACTTAACCCTTTAACTGCTTGCTCGACCGTGTGGTTTAGCACATTTTGAGTCACTATATTTTAATATGTGGAGTACCAAACTTATCTGAACCTAAGTGAGCCAAGAAAGAGGAAAATCACTACAGACTTTTGACTGTTTTTGGTGAAAATATAAAAAGTATGAATACTTTTGGCCTGCCTGAACATAATTATATTATTTGATACCACAAAAAAACTTAAATTAGATATGCAATATTTTTTAAATGAACATGTTCAACCAAATGGTTGATTTGTGTCTTTAAGGTAAGAGTAGAAAAAATACACCAGTATGAAATAATGGATTATTTGTTATAAAATTGAAACCTCTGTTCATCTATTGCTGTAAATATTAAACATTTAGTGGTAGTACATCATGATTTAGTTAGTAATTTTTCACACTTTCAAAGTTTTATTAGTAAGTATTGTGAAAGAAAAAATGTAGTTATTACTCAAGGAAATAAGAAATGCAAAAAAAAAAAGAAAAAAAAACCCATCAGGTTTTTCTTGGTGGGGCAGTTAAAGGGTTAATATATGCAGTAAGTGTCCTCTCATGTCTCTAATGTCAGACAGATTGGTCAATGCCAGGGTTGGTCTTCAGGTTTGTGACAGAATGGTTCAGGGAGAATGAGACATCATTTTCACACATGAATTATCCTCCACAAAATCCAGACCTTAATTTGCAATTTGATGAAGACTTGGTTTAGTGGTCTGATTCTCCATCTAAAAATAAAAAATTAATGCAACTATGGATGAAAAAAAATATCATGAACCTTATTGTGACACTACATAAGCATTATGTGGCAGAAAAGATGTCACAGTGAATGTCTCCTGGAATCAAAACCAAAAATGGTGCAGGCAAATTTTGCATGTGCGACTTTTTTTTTTTGGCCGGGCAGTGTAGTTTCAGTATGGAATATTTAGTGGTATCTACTGGTGAAATTACAGAGCCTCACCCTGAAAAATTGCCTTGTCAGAGCTGATGTTTTTTTTTTTTTGTCTATAAAGAGGAGATCTAAACGGCAGGGCCTGATACCTTTTTGTGTCATTGAGTAAAAATTCCATAATTACCTTTCAATATTATGTAAATGAAGAGGTCTGAGGGAACATGAAACTCGTGCGTCGACTGCTTATCTGTGTTTTCAGGCTGTCGGAAATCTACTCCATTATGCAGACTTTAGCTGGTCACAGGTGAGACAGGTAAAAGGGTCTGGAAAAAATAGAAGACCAATGCAAAATCATTTAGTTTAGTTTATTTGTTTATTTTGAGCTTAAGCATTCTAAGTACAGTGCTAATTACATATACATGTACAATATTCAGTACTGTTCATATGCATCTCATTATGTGTACACAGATATAAGTGAAAAATTGCTAAAAAATAAAAAATAAAAAAAAAGAAAATCACCACAAGCACAAAATATACATAATTTACATGAGCAAGGTCACATAGAGAAGTATAAATAGGAATTACACATATAGAATTAAACATGGCGAATATATGCAGAAAATATGCAAGACAAATGTCAGTAACAGCATACACTGAGTGGCAGAGGGAACTTAAGCACGCCTATGGAGCCTGATTGTGTTAGAAACTTGAAGGAACCATGACAGAAGGGAAGGACTGAGAACCTCTAAGGATCCAAGAACAGGGTCATATATTACCTGTAAATACCCCCTGGGGTGGTGTGGGTGTATGGAACACAGGAAGAGTTAACAGACTGAAGGGTCAGAGAGGCAGTGGAAACCCAGCTGGTTCTGACCTTTCATAGCTCAAAGGGTCTGAGAAGGCTACACCTGCACAACCTATGACCTTTGACCCCGTTCTTAGATCTTTAGAGAGTCTCAGCCCTTCCCTCTGTTGTGGTTCTTTATTGAAATAGCATGTTTTTGAGTTCAGTTAACAACAAAAATATGATCAGTGTTAGCAAAAAACGTCATGTTTGAATGACAAAAACAAATTATTTGTAATAACATAACAAAATCATGCTTATTTAACAGGATATTTTTTTTAATATTTAACATGATTTAATTTATTTTAGTGAACATAATAATATGTGTAACCGATGTCCATATTTTTTTATGATAATTCAACAACTCTTTTTTTTCAGTGTGTGCTTGCCTCTTGCCAGATTAGTAGACTTGTGTAAAAGCAAGAAATAGTCTTGGTCTGAGTCTGGGTTTATGTTATGAAGAGTAGTTTGTTGATTTAAAGCAAAAGTTTTGAAGATCCTTACATTTTATTGTAAAATGGATGTGCTTTTTCAATAAAAATATTAATTAATAAATGAAAAAATACTTCAACCCTCTCCGCTCAAAGTTAGAGTAAGGCTGATTTCAGCCAATCAGCTGTCACCATTCTGTTCCCATTGTATGTGATTGGAGTTTGGTATGGCATTCTGGGTGAAAACCATATGACATATTGTTAAAATGTGTCACATATATAAACTTCGAGCTGGGTCACACATTTGTCATATTTCGAAATAATTTTAGGATCAATCGTGTGTGAATGGTAGCCACTTGAAAATAGCCCAAGTCATTGCAGATGGACAAACTTGGTCAGTTTTTCACAACTTTAATGAAATCTGTGCATCAGCATGTCAATCCAGATATTAGCACATCTTTCTTTGTAATAATATGTCTATTTCCAATCACTCATTCTTTGCCAAAGTTTTTTGTATAAGTCAGTTTGACAAACAGTAGTCCCCTGTGCCTTGCAGTGCATGCAAACACACAGAGATTAATAATAAAATCATAGTGAGGAAGAACTACTTTCTGGGCAATTGTTGAAAATGTGACGATTATCCATAAAAAGAGAAGGAAAAAAATCCATCTGGAGCAGAAAAACTGGAGCCTTTTAGAAACATGTTCAGCATGATCTGTGATGTACATATTAGTTTGTCAGAATTACTAATCTGTAACATTACATTACTCATTTTTAGTTCACGTCATGTTTGTCACTTTCATCTTTGGAACAAAAACAATAATTCTCATTTGAGGTAATTACATATGGATGAAATCAAACATGTGAATATTCCATTTCATTCCATAGTTAGTATCTTAGTGTGAAAGAATCAATAGCTTCTTGTCTACATGCAGATTTTTTTAAAAAAATGTGAGGAACTGTTTTATGTAGATGTAAAAGGAGGTTTCAGAGTATTCTTTGATTTTGGAGAACTGGGAGCAGTTTGGGCCCTGCTGAGAGGGCAGATATGTCTCCTGATGATGTGACATCTCAGTGGGACAGAGTGTCAGGCTGTGTTTCCTCGACTTTAATCTGGCAGAAAATAACAGTTTAGAGACTCACCAGTCAAACCTGTTACTGGTTCAAAGCATCGCACAGTAGTAAACACTCTAAAGACTGGTTTTACATGTGAACACTTAAAGACATATTACCACGTTCTGTGGTTTCTGAGAACTGGGTTTTCTAGGAGCTTCCATTCACACATCTTCAGTCTAATGTGGGGTGATTAGATCGACTGTGAGAAAACAGCACGAGGAAGAAGGGGATTATTCCAGCGGCTGAATGTCTCCATCCTCCAGCGTTCCCCTCCTCCTCCACACCTGCTCCCAGCCGACTGGGCCCAAGGATACGATGTGAAGTCACTCCAGAGAACAGCAACGCCTCCTCACTCCTTAATGCAGCAGCTGAGGATCGAGCTGGAAGCTTGTTTGACACAGAGGACTGACAGAAACACTGATACGGACACAAATATTCAGACTTATCTGCAGATAAAAGTCTACATATGCTTTATTCACAAGACTTTAAAGTTTGGAAGATTTAACAGTAGGAGGATGGTGACATTTACACTGAAATATCACATAATTATCATCATCAACTAGCATAATCTTACAGGTATTCAGTTATGAGGTTTAGCTCGCATTATATTGTCCAGAGGGGAACCCTCAGGGCCTTCTACACCTTAAGAGAGGGCCCAGGAAATTTCAGGATTAAATTACATAAATATTAACTTTAGTAAATAAATACAAATGATTTCTTGTTTATTGTTATCTAGGAAAAAAAAAAACTTAATTCCTGACAGTTTCAACATGTCATGTCCTGGATGTGTTTGATTCATTTGTTGAAACATCCACTTTTGACCTCAACAGTGCATGTGGGTTTGGAGAATGGAACAATACTTGACAAAGTTCAACAGGTTAAGAGTAATTCTTAATGCAATATATTACAAATGCATGGAATGAACTAAAACTTTTTCCACCACTGTGCAAATCAGTGTATGACCTGATATAGATGGAGGTCAGTGCAGATACCTCTGGGAGACAGACCAGTCCAGCATTATGGACAAATCCATAATCATGTTAAAAATATACTTCGACAACCCGGAACACCTAAGGTACCTTCAGTTTATAACGTAATAACTTAACCTGTTATTGCTACTGCTCGTCTTCATGACAGATTAAAGCCTCTGTGTCTGCTTCATTCTGTTTTTTACAGTTTCCACAGTTTTGAGTAAAACAAAAATAATCCTTTTTCTGAGTGTTTGTACTACTTTGTTGTTCTTTTTGCATTGTCATATGGACTGAAATATCTTGTATTTTAGCATACAACTTACTTGTATTTTCATTAAATACTGTTATTTTCTATTTATTTTTATTTTAGTAGAAAGTAATTTGTAACCATTCCTTTGTCTAAAGTGTTCATTACACATTCACTTCTTTCCAGACACCCTTGTCTTGACTGGTGCTGACCTTGCCAACCTCCTATTCAGCGTTTAACAGACCTCTGTGTAAGTGGTGCATTGGGAAGACGTTAACTGACGTATGGAGATTAATGGATGCAAAAATGTTAGCAAGAAAAAATGCCGCAACTTAATTCACAGAGATCATTAAAAAGTTGCTGAGCACATTAAGGCTATGATTTGAGCAGAAGTCAGTGAATTATTTGCATACACTACCTCTGGAAAAGTTCCTTTAAAAAACTACTATGAAAGTGCAAATGAATAAAATCTTGTCAAAGCTATAATCTGTTCTATAGCAACCGACAATTTGCAGTTAAGTGACACGATGCTGATCTATGGAGGAGTGGCTACTTTTTTTGGTTTATCAGAGCGGGTGTGACTGCATTGTACTCTGCAGAGACCGATCTTTAATGACTCCACAGACACACGAGTTCCTGAGTGGATCTATGAGAGGACCTGGAGACACATTCAGTTAGCTGAGATATCTTTAGCTTTGTATTTGGTATGCCCAGGGGAGGGGCTAATAGGGTCATTTTTGTCTTTGAAGGCAGATAGGGGTTTTTTTTGGCTGTCTGTGCCTCAGATACATAAGTGTGTATTAGTTTTTATGTAGGTACTTTTTTTGGTTCACTGTAAATATTTTTGCAAAGTTATTTTGCTGGAGGGGTGCTAAATAAAATCATTAAAAATATATATTTTTTTGACTGAGCATCATTTTTAAATTTTTTAAAAATTGAACCCGTTACAGTGGGGCATACTTTTGCATACATGAACTGTTTAAAGTGTTGTTAGACATCCACTGAACAGGTTGTGAATACATATTGCTTCTTTAACACATCAGGCTGGGTACTAACCTTGGTAACCAGCCCATCTGACCTCTACCAGCCTGTGTAATAAATACTACAGACTGCACTGTACTGCACAGTGCAGTATTACAGACAATATGGATAAATGTGTAATCCTATAGTTTGTACCAGGATGTTACTACTGACAAATGAAACAGGTTTGAAAATGTGAAACACCTGATAGCATTATTCTAAATCATGGAAAAATCATATTGATCTGGTATGGTAGATGTAGTTAGAACTAACTTTAGCTAGCTACAATGCTAATATTAGCAGGTAAATCATTGACACACTTTAAAGAAGTGATATTTTGTTTATTTAAATGGAATCATGCAATTTAAAACACTTCCCTGTGGTCTACACAAAATGTAAATACTATGTTTGGGTCTGAATTGTTCATTAATTCAACTCCACAGGTCAATCTTCAACCCTATTTCTGAGTAATGACATGAGATAGGTCATTTTGAACACTGGCCCTTTAAATGTAAATGATCCACTTCACACCCCACTCACTCCAGGTTGTTGACTGTGCTGCTCTGTCCCATTCAGTCTCTTGTGTTTATTAATTCAAACAACAAGTGAATATTTTAGGGAATTAGCTTGAAGTTTGGACACATTTTCAGTGTGGACTACAACTGCTGCTGCTGACAAACTATTATGGCGTACTTGGAGAAATGTTCATCAGAAGTCTTTACCTTAAATGCGCAAATGTCATGACGTAACTAGTTATAAATGTAACAAAACTAAGAAGGAATTAAAAAAGGTTGTAGAATCTACTCGATTTTTGCCAAAATTAATATAAAGAAAGCTCTGCAGCAGGGTTCACGGTCAAACTTGATGAACTATTAAGGAAAAAAATACACAAATGAACCAAAGACTAATAAAAGTAGGTTTAGATAAACATAACCCTTTGAAACGACTGAGGCCATGAACACATGTAGGTGAGTATTTATAGAGGGGATTGTTTTCAGAAATGTTTTCATTTACAACAGTTCTCAACAGAGGTGGTACCACCAGGGGCGTTGGGATACTTTTGGGTAGCATTTGGAACGAAAAAGGTGAGGAGGGCACAGAATGAAATGGGGGACATTAATCTGTATAAGTATCTATATCAAGCAGCATGTTATGTCAGTGGTGAATTTCTGTCTGGTACATTGTGGCAATTTTTGAGCTAAATGCCCCCCCCCCGACTACTTTTTCGACATCTTTTTTCAACAATTTTTTTGAACTTGGGGGTGGGGCCGGCAGGTGGCTCATGATGATGTAGTCAAAAAAAGGTTGAGTGCCACTGATCTACAGGAAGCCACATAAGTACGGTTAACACTCTAAAGATGGCAGCAGCTTCTTTAGGTCTCGGTGGTAGCGAGAGCCAACATTACAATCGTTAAGAAATATTAAAAACTAAAATTCAAAATGTTAAAAAAGATAATTAAAAGCAAAAACTGTAACTAACTGAAACTGTTGTGGGTGTTTACAAAACTAACTAAACGAATTAAGATTATAGACGAAACGCCCTTCGTTTTCATTTTTGACAACCAATTTATAAACCTCTTGTATTGGTATAAAAACAATTTATTTTGCTCTAGTAGTAAATGAATTTGTAATTTTTTAATGGTATCCTTTGTTTAGTTTTATTACACACTGCTTACTCTGTGTCATCCTCAGGACCTTCTACGACCGTGTGGTGGGGTCGTGACCTCTTGCCTCACTGTGCGGTGAGAACTCAGGCAGAGTCTGCATAGATGACCATCGGGTGCCGCTTATCACCCATCAGGGATATCGACACCACCAGATGCAGAGAGAGAGAGCCACCTGTATCCTCCATGACCCCACCCACCCTGCACCTGAACCGTTCACCCCTCTGCCCCCTGCAGTCAGACTGCTGAACTGCTCCACTCATATACTGCCCTGTGTACTGTCCAGCATGCACGTTAAAGAGATCATGATGCTGCTAACCACAGTCACTGTTAATACTTTATATTGCTCATGTTGCTGCTTTACCACCACCTTAAGCTGTTGCTGCATGAGTGTACAGATTCAGAGATTTTTATATTTATTTTAGTAGTTTATAATATTTTTTTCTATTCAACAGATGTGAAATTTCAAAATTCTATACTTTTTCCCGACCATAATTTCCAGATAAGTAAAAAAATTCATTGATTATGCAACTGAGTCTCTTCCCTCACGGTGAACAGTTTCAAAGCTTACTCCACCATAAACAAGTCTGAGTGAATATTCGCATCTTTTCAACATTAATAACATGTAAACTTACATTAAACCAGCAGCAGTAGCATTACTTCAGCTCATATACCAGAAAAAAACTATCATGCTAGAGTGGGAGAGAAAACCACTCTGGTGCCACATGGAGTGGAAAACAGAAAAAAAATGAACAAAAAAAGAGAAAATATATTATTGCACATCTTTGCAACATAAATATTGAACACTCTGTTAGTGCAATATTAATATTTTTTGATGTATTGTGCAGCCCTAATAGCAAACACCTAAAAGAACTAGACTGATCCATTTCACTTTTTTAGATATTTATAATTTTATGTTATAGAAAATAGAACAGTTTTATGTATTTTATTGCATATTGATTTATTTGCTCTTTTATTGTGTGTTTTTTTTTGTTTTTTTTTGTTTATCACAACAGTCTAATTTTCTTTTTTACTTGGTTCTATTGTTTTTATTACAATAGTGTTTATGTCCATTGTACTTGGTCTTATATTGTGTTTTATTATGAAAAATGCTTATGTTTCAAATGTATCTTTAAGGTTGCATATCGTGTGTCCGTTTAAATGTTGACTGAGCATCTGAGCTACTGCACTTTCTTTCCAATGTGGTTTTATACTGCAAATGGCAATAAACTGAACTAATTTAACAGTGGTAACAGTCTTGGAAACTTTAATTTTTTCCATACATTTGTTTCCATTTTCCATACTTTTACAGACCTAAAAATTTATAAAATCAAATTCCATACTTTTCCATACTTTCCATACTTGCGTTGAACCCTGATTTTATTGTTTAAATTTATTTTATCTATATGTTACTGACTTTTATCCTGTTCATTCATGCTGCTGAGACCTGGGGAACTGTGTTCTGATCATTATCTGTGATCGAATGAGAATAAAGTTGAGTCTGAGTAAGGGTTAGGGTTAGGACAAACAAAGGCTGCACACATGACATTGATATTCAAGACTTAAGACTCTGTCGCCCTCTGTGCACGTGCAACCATGAAAACAATTTTCCTAAATCTACACATTGACTGGAGTTTTCACAATTATCTGTTTTTAGTGACCTTAGTGGAGTTTTTATGTGGATGAAAATGCTTGCGAAACCATCCTTTTTCCTGATATCCAGTTATGTGTATACATGGCATAAGTATACTAATGCTTATTATTGTTTGGGCAGCAGTGGCGCAGTAGGTAGAGCGGATTGTCCAATGATCAAAGGGTTGCCGGTTTGAATCCCACCTTCAACTGTTCACATGTCAAAGTGTCGGGCTAGACACTGAAGCCTAAATTGCTCCCAGTGAGGCCTGGTAGTGCCTTGCATAGTGGCAGCTGCCCACTGGTGTATTAGTATGAGTGTGTGTGTGTGTGTGTGTGTGTG
>JAPTGZ010000019.1:22738800-22748969 GCA_029814645.1 Fowleria isostigma
ATGGATGGATGGATGGATGGATGGATGGATGGATGGATGGATGGATGGATGGATGGATGGATGGATGGATGATGATGGATGATAGAAGGATGGATAGACGAATGGATGAACAAATAGAAAAATAGATAGACAGGTGGATAGATGGATGAACAGACAGACAGATGGACAGACGGATAGATGGATGGGTTGTGTGTTTTTAGAAATAAAGAATACTACCACCCTACAAAACCAACAAAGCTAAATGCTGTTTTAGACTTTTGTAAAAAAGGTAGAATGCTTTGAATGATGTCTATGTGATCATTGGTAAAAATAACTGAACACAACAAGTAGCTTGAAATTCACACAGGGTAAAGAAATAAGGAGGTGGATGAGCATCACTGGCATGTGATAAAACTGAACATACTGAGTATCCTCAATGTTCATATAAAGATTACAGTAAAATAGATTCTTTATAAACTTGTTTTCTTTGTGTCTATTTTCAGATACCTTCTCACCAACACAATAAAAATAATAAATATTGTTCTTGGAATAGTTTCTTGTGTCTTAACCTTTTGGTATCATTGTATTCTTACAGTTTTTGATTCCATAACTTTTGAATTGTCATTGACTAATGAGTTCCTCATGTGTCACATAGTTCATGCTTTTAAATACTTTCTGCAGCTCCAGACAGATACTTTTTTTTTTGCTTTCTGGCCAAAATGTCTGTTTGAATAGTAGGGGTTGCAGATCCCAGTTCTACACTTTCAGACTTCTCAGTTTGGTTTGATCTGAACTAAAACTGTTCGAATGAAACTTTCCCTGGATCAGGAACTGGACTGTCTGTGTCCAGATCAAACTGAACTATGATATGGATTATCAGTGTGAAAACTTTGAGATAACTTGAAGGAAGTTACAATGGGCAATAATTAGCCAGGTCTTTGATCCATAAAGACCCAAAAATCCACCAAAATCATCAACTGATGTATAGTGTTTAATATCTGTTAACCCACTAATTCATTTCATTTATTTATTTGTTTTGAGCAGAAAAAAACAAAACATTTCATGTATTTCAAAATGGCCGCTTCATGAACAGGTGTTCAGGCTGATTACTCCTTCATCCTTATTGGTGGAAGAGCTTAAACACACCCATGAAACTTAAAGTAAGGGACCATGACAGAGGGGAAACGTTAAGAATCTCTATGAATCTAAGAACAAGGTTATATATTAAATGCAAACACTTCCTGGGGCTGTGCGGATGTATGGAACACAGGAAGAGTTAGCAGACCAGGGACTCTGGAAGGGTCAGAGAGGCAGTGGACACACAGCTGGCTTTGACCCTCTCATTGTTCAAAGGGGCTGGTCCCAAGTCTATGATATGGACCAAACACATTCAAATTCACATGATTTAGTAGATTAAAATAATATTTCAAAGTAGTCTCTACTAAGTCAAGAGTAAGACTAAAGTAAGATATCAACTACACTCCACTTGATTGTTTTAGTTGCAAACTCATTTATAATTTTACTCTATGAAGGAAGCACTAGTTAGTACAATTTAAAATACCTAGTTCTCTTTACTTGTTTTGATAACTAATTGGATTTTACAGTGTGGTGAAGACAGAGGTTTTACTAATGTGGATACTAATGTTGATATTGATAGTGATGAGGGTTGTTATCATAAACATATCAATAGTTTTTCACTAACTTACAAAGTCACTCTGTGAAAAGTTCTGGAAAATGAACAGACTTATGCTTCGTCCATATCCGTCTGTGTCTTTAATGTAACTTGCACTCAGTACTTTTGTCACTGTTGTTTATTTTGAAAAATCTCCATACTGCTGACATTATTCCTCCACCGTGTACCCGCTGCACCGTGAACATCACGCTGCCATAAAGTAGTATCTGTGTGGTTTTACTGGAGTACTTTTACAAGTATGAGTAGAAGTACACATGCTCAGTATCAGAGCGATACCTGATAATGGTATCAGTATCGGTCCATCCCTAAGGCAAGGCTCAGGACATATAATGAAAATGGGAATCGTGGTTCTGATTCTCAGGCATGAAAAGGTCGAACCTTTACAACAGAGAATTACAGAGAAAAACCAGGCAGCGCGGCCACAGTTTAACGTAGCATTTGATCTCACGGTTGCTGAGCGCTTACATAAATGCACCTGACATTTTTTTGTAGCGTATATGAAGTGTGTACTTTCCTAAAAGCCTTAGGTGAAGTGGAATTTAATTGGAAGGGTGGTGACCACTTATTATCTTTTCAGACTCACTTCTTGTCTTTTTATTTTCATCTTTCTACACCAATCGCAGTTAAGTCACAGACCAAACCTTTGCTGCAAAATCTCATAAACAATCTAAGTTCTTGAGCCTCAGCATAAAAAAAAAACACAACAAACTGACAAACAAAGCATATTTCACGGTGAAGAAAGCATTAGCATGTCGCAGCGGTCGTCTTTGTGCTGCGACAAAAATAGAGCCCAAGGTGTGGGCTGTAAAAAGCCTAAAGACAATAGGTAGTTTAGTTGTTAATTATGTCCCTTTGGAGATTTGCACCTTTAGTGATGAAACTGCATTACATTACTTCCTTCATTATACTGTGCTAATTGTGTTGCAGGCTATAATTCTGCACCTGCCTACAGTGCCACTTAGCAGCAGTTAGACTTTGACTAGTCACTAAAGGGAGAAAGCTCATTAACTTTAGGGAAAGAGATAACATAAAGTAGAAAATTAATTAGAAGGTGTTGTATGTATGTTATTTTTCAGTACATTTAGAATGGTCATTTGACAAATATCCAGCACGATATTGTTATGAAATGGACAGAGTCTATTTTCTTTTTAGATATGTGTATTATCACGAAATGGACAAAGTCTATTTTTGATTTTGATATGGGTATTATTATTATTATCATGAAATGGACAGAATTTATGTTTGTTATTGATATGTATATTATTATTATGAAATGGACATAATACATTTTTTATTGGGGTATTATTATTATGAAATGGATAGAGTTCATTTTGGTTTTTGATATGTGTATTATTATTATCATTATTATTATTATTATTATTATTATGAAATGGACAGAGTTTATTTTTGTTTTGTATGTGTGTTATTATTAGGAAATGGACGGAGCTTATTTTATTTTTGATATGGGTATTTTGGTTTTGATATGTGTATTATTGTAATAAAATGGACAGAGTTTATTTTTGGTTTTGATGTGATTATTGTTATGAGATGGACAGAGTTTGATTTGGTTTTTATATCTGTATTACTGTTATAAAATGGAGAGAGTATATTTTAGTTTGCGATATGCATATTATTGCTATGAGATGGACATTATTATTTTTAGATTTATGTGTGTGTTATTGTGATGAAACAAACAGAGTTTATTTTGATTTTTGGTATGTGTATTATTACTATGAGATAGACCGGGGGTCTCAAACACACTTCGGTTCAGGGGCCACATTCAGCCAAATTTGATCTGAAATGGGCTTCACCAAGAAAATAATAACATAATAATGTCAACTTCAAAGTACCCTTTGTGTTTTAGTGTAAAAAAGGTAAAATTATACAATGAAAATGTTTACATCTACAAACTATCCTTTAAAACAATGAGAGTAACATGAACAAACTGATTTTTTTTTTTAAGAAAACTAAGTTAAATTTTCTTATTATGTCTGAGTTTATCTTTTACAGATCACAGTGGCTCTACAAATAAACAAAACATGTTTTAAGAGGCAGAATATTGGTAAATTTACACCACATATTTCAAAATGTGAAAATTTATTCAGGTTATTCATGTTTTTTGTGAAATGATAGTTTGTTTTAGTGTAAATAAATCAAAATGACATAAAAATGTTTACATTTACAGAGAAAAACTGGGAGTTGTGAGTATTTCTAGGTTATTATGATCGTATTTTACTGATCTGACCCACTTGAGATTAAATTGGTCTGTACATAGAACCTGAACTGTGTAATTTTTGGATTTCACAAATGCCACATGTTTGAGACCCCTGAGATAGACAGAGTTTATTTTGGGTTTTAATATGTGTATTGTTATGAGATGGACAGAGTTTATTTTGTTTTTGGTGTGTGTATTACTGCTACAAAACAGTTTATTTTGATGTGAAAAGCATCTATATATGTAGCATTTTTGTGTTTTGTGCTTAGTCAGAATTTAGTCTGATATTGAAGTATTTTTGGAATTACTTATGGGATGTCAGATGGGAATTTAGGGTAGGTAGTGTAAGGGGGCAGGAGTATATAAGTCAATCTTCATCCTGCTCCTTTTCAAATGTTTTCTTTCAATTAATCTTTGTGTCGTTTGGTTGTGTTGTATTCAAAATAAAAATAACAAACATGCATTGAAACCTCAGATATGCTGAAAATGTGTAGTTTTTAACATGAGTGAAGTCTCTGTGGAATAATCTGCTTCCTGATGGTAAACAAGTACTTGGAGACATTTATAAAATTATTCACTGAGAGGGAAAGCGAAGCCATAACCTCTTGTGAGATTTATTTGTCACTATGGTGGGCAGAGGATGATGAACAGGCCCACAGAGACATTAGCTAATCTGTTTCCAGGTTGTGCACCGCAGCCCGGTCCCGTCTGATGAATGGATGCATATTGGCCACAAGTGAAGAACCAGAGCAGACTGTAGCCTTGTCTCTCTGTTTGACAGTGATATTCACAGGAAACAACAACATGTGGCTGGCTGTTTGCCTTTTAGAGTAAAATACAATTAGAAACGCCCTTGTCTGATCGTATTAGCCTGTCATCTGTATTCAGAGAAATGAAGTTTGAGGAAAAAATGAAACTGACAAGGCACTGAGTTAGAGTCTTTTGTAAAGTTATCCACATGCCTCCTTATTTTTTTTATCCTTTTTTGTGTGAGCTGTTTTAACAAATGACAAAAATTCATCGCAGAATCACAGTTTGTGTCCTTACCAAGGCTACCTCTCTCTGTTATTAGACATGTAATGAGTTTATTAGACTTCCACTGATCAGTTCTTTTGACCTCTGATGGCCTGCGTGTTACCCTGAGTGGGTTTGGATCATGTCACTACAGCCTCTCCAGAAGGCAGTTTCTAGTCAAGATAATAATCATCTTTGATTTTCAAGAATCCCTCATCACTAGTCATTCAAAGCGGTAGTAGGTGTTGTCAGATGCTTGTATCACTAGCTGAGTTTCCATTACCCTCAGAAATGTGCAAAATGTAAATTGAGCAATAGACTGGTAAATGGTCGGTACTTATATAGTGCTTTTATCCAATGCGCTTTACAATACAAGCCACACATTCACCCATTCACCAGTAGGGGCTGCTGCCATGCAGGGTGCTATCAGGCCTCACTGGGAGCAACTTTGGGTTCAGTGTCTTGCCAAGTACACTTCGACATGGGGACAGTTGGAGGTGGGATTTGAACCGCCAACCCTTCAATCATTAGACGACCCACTCTACCAACTGCGCCACAGCCACCCAGAAAAATGGTAATGGAAACACAAAAATGTCACAAAAATTGTCAAAGAACGCAAAAAAGTTTTCTCATGAAGCGGTTTTTGAGACGGTTCATGAGACGTTTTGATATAGAAGTATTGCACAAAAGTGTCATGGAAACACATTTTCATCTTCACTAGTCACGGGCATGACAAGTCTGGTGCCACGAGAGGTTCAATACCTTAACAATTCATTAAATATTACCGAGGTCATTTGGAAATTCTGGATCCACAACTTTTTGATGAATTCTGTACAATTCTCTCCCAGAAATCTATTCTCCGAGGCCGCTGCCAAGGACTTTGCCTTGAGACGCACCTGCAGAGGACTGTGAGTTACACATGGACACACCTCTCCCTCTCTCTCTGCAAGAACTACGACATATCGCGAGATAGGTAGATGGGACTTCACTAGACTCACGCATCAGAAGCCAAACACTCCAATGGAAACACCTACAAGTAGCAATTATACTTTGTTGAAATTGTAGAAATATTGTTTTATTTTGTGCAAAACTGTAATAGAAACCCAGTTACTGATGGCCAGTCAAAGTAAGACCAACAGCATTAACTTTCCTCTTTGAAATCCAGTAAATATGTAAATGATATACAGTATGACAACAGCAAATGATTAACTATAATAGCTGAGTTTTGGTGCTGACAAAGTGAAACCAAATCAATTGAAAAGTTCCTCAAATGATTATCAAGGATGGCTCCAAATGTGAGTAACTCTGTATATGACCCATCAGAGGTTCAGCATGTTTTGAAAATCCTGCAGGATATGGAACAGAAAAAAGTTTACTGGATCAAACTGACGATAAGATCTTATACTCGAGGTCAAAGCTACCAAAAAATCCAAGCAGTACCTGAAGATGACTTTGTCTTAAAAATAAATAAATAAAACACATGACAGGATGGAACAGGATTCCTAATCTGAGATTGGGATTTTTATGTGGTTAGGCATTAGTGCAGAATAGGAGTTTACACACTAGTATGTTGACCAGGACACTCTTACATGTGTCTGTGTTGAACATTCTGATTAGATTTTTTTTTAAATATTTATAAAAATTCAACTGTTTGCTCAATAGGAAAATTTTCAAAATGCACAGAGAGAATAGATCGTGCATTTTCCATCGACATTTGAGCATACTCAGTGCACCCCCCAACCCCCCACCCCCATGTGATAAGGGGAAAAAGACCTAATTATGACTGAGACAACTCACTATAAAAAAAATTATGGTTTGGCTTTGTGTTTTTTTACATCGTTTTTATTGCTGTTTTTTGTTTACTATGACTCTTTGATTGTTTTTGTTTTTATTTTATTGTTGTTTGCTTATTGTCTTTTATTGTGCTTCTCTGTTTATATTGGACCTTGAGTACAGAATGAAGTTGAATTGAATTGAATTGAATTGAATTGAATTGAATTGAATTGAATTGAATTGAATTGAATTGAAATTGAAATTGATAATGGTTTCTTCTTTCACCACTACTTGGACTTGTTGCTGTAACTTCATGTCTTTTGATGCTTTTGTTAGAATGCGATAAAGGAAAGATAGACTGTCTCATCAAACGGAGTTGAATACCTTCCATTTTTTCATCTGGGAGTAGAGAGATCACACTGGCACACATGAAGTCATGTTGATCATTCCATAAAATTGTAATTTCTGCACTATGCCTCAGTTAAAACATTAGTATTAGTGGCATGTTCAGAATTTATAGTCAAAATTTGATCGCATGGTCACTTACAAACGTATAAAAAATGCAAAGTGTATTTTCTTTAGGTGAAGTGGAATTTAATTGGAAAGGTGGCGGCCACTCGTTGCACATTTCTTGTCTTTCCATTTTCATCTGTGGTGCCAATCACAGCAATGTCACAGCCTTCACAGAAAAAACACATCAGCTGTTGTGAATCACAATAAAAAAAAGTGACAGACAAATTATATTTCACAGTCAGGAAAGAATCCGCATGTTCAGACGTCAGTCTTTGTGCACCGAAAACCCCCGTGAACTCTTTGTGAGTTCGAACATTGTGTTGAATTGTGTGGTTAAAAATGAATATCAACTTGTTTTCTTCACACCAGACAAGATCTGAAAATAATCCAGTTTTTGTTTTTGAGTTGTTCTTTTCTGCAAATAAATGCTCTGAATGACTATATTTTTGTTTGTGATTTGAAAGAAATGATGGTAGTAGATTCATAGAGACAAATATTTCATTTTACTGAAACTGATACATACACTATCCAGACAAGAATACTGGGACACATCACACCTACAGCATGTACGATGTCTCATTTCTGTTGATTTGAAGTATTTATGACTATGATAAAGAATCTCAAGTCAGTTGTCAATAGTTATGATGGAAAATGTTAAATAAATATATATAACTTTGTGAGAGCTGAAGAAACCAGATGGTTGTTGTTTAGAATGATTATGATGATTAGTTAAGGTCAGAAAGTGACATGTATTTCACAAATGCAGAGGCACAACATGCATACCATAACTAAAAATGTGAAACAATGAAGCTTATTGTAATTATTTTTATCGCAATGTACTGTTATATTAACACATTTTGTAGCCTGGTCCCCTGTTAGCAACGACGCACCTGAGTTCAGTGTGTCCCAATGTATTTGTCCATATAGTCCATAGCAGAGCTGCACTTTATATTGTTTGAGTATCGTCATTACAATGTATCTGTGTGCAATAGTCACATCGCAGGTCCTGTAATGTAGGGGGCAGATGAATTCAACGTGTTCTCATCTAATTTCAAGGGTACCTGACACACGGTCGCTTGTAACAACATTGAAAAATGAGCAACGAACAAGAGAAAATCGCAGAGACTAAAGAAAATCACCAGAAACAAGGAAGAAAATCATTGAAAATTAAGAAAATAATCACCAAAAACAGAGAAAAAATTCATCAAAAATGAAGAAAATCACTGAAAATGAAGAAAATCAGAGAAAATGAAGAAAGAAATCAGAGAAAACAAGGAAGAAAATCATCAAAAATGAAGAATAAAATCACCAAAAACAAAGAAAATCAGAGAAACAAAGAAAATGACTTTAAACAAAGAACAAAATCACCCAAAATAAGGAAGAAAATTGCAACATATAGCACGGGATTAAAATTGCAATGTTAGTTTTTTCCAACAGTGTGCAGCCCTAGTGCATTAAGTGTAAATCTGAGGATCTCTTAAACCTTGATATCATTCTTTGGATATTTTATTCTCCTGAAATTAGTATAAAGGCAAAAAGTATTGAAAAGTAAAGTCCAGTTATTAGGTAGTTAAATAAAATGAACCAAACACCAATATTTGACAGTATAGTTACCATAATACACATTCATTTGACCATAACAGCATAAAATCAGGCATAAAATATATGAACATGCTTGTATATAGACCACCCACTGCTTCTACAACTTAACCTCTTAATTAATGAAGGCTGGAGCAAATGACTTAAAGTGATGTAATTTGCACTTGGTGTCTTGTACCTGAAACCAAATCTGTCATTTGCGAATAACTAATTGAAGTGCAGTTCTTTCATATCGTTAATGAATGGCTTAAACCTCTTATTACTGTCTATAATCTCAGACTAACACTTGGCTCATGTCTTCTTCCCATCACTGGATTTCTGCTGAACATTTTCATCTACTCATTAATCACATTCTCTTGCAGGAACTCCCGATGACATAACGGCGTGCAGGAGAGTCGCAGTCTGTTGGTGGTTAGCGTCGACATACTCCGTAATGACTGATGTCCAAAAGACTTCAGCTTCTCCTTTCACTGTCCAGGCTCATTACTAGAAGAAATGCCAGGGGCTCTGAAATATTCAAAAAGTAGAACAGATCACCTCCCTCTGGCTAACTGTACCACGGCCGATCATATGTCACCGAGTAAGAAGCACGACGCCAAAGCTCCCGCTCCGTAATGAACATGCAAGGGAATAACCGCACATAGCTGGGATTGTTTTTACTATTCTGAGCTCACATTCATTTCAACACTTACTGTATGACGCCTCTGACACTTTGAGGGAAAGAACTTCATTTGCTCTGTTTTGCCTTCCTCAGACTTCTCACCTGATTTTGACTAATTGAGCCTCTCGTCTCTAATAAGGTTCCCTTTGTTTTCCCTCAGGATCGGAACATAAATAATTACAAAGTCGTCTGCTTTAATAGAGTCTTACAGATCCAAGCTGCATCGTTTATGATCTACACGGAGTCGAATGTAGGTGATAGTACAAACAGCAGGAATGTTCAGTTAAATAGCACTGTTTGTTTGGCACAGCTTTTTCTTTGGTGATTTCCCTCCACTTGTTTTCCTTGTTCTGCTCTGCTATGTCACGTTCAAAGCCCATTCTTGTGTCGGCCCTCGCCTGGTTTTTTTCTCAACATTGTGCACAATGCAGGAAAAATTCTAATGGACTTACTCAAAGAAGTCATACTACCCTTTTTATTCATTTTAAAAATTGCATTTAATTGTATTTATTTATTAAATTTTATTTCTTTTTTTGTTGATTTTTTTTTTTTTTTTTTATTCTTCCGTACAGCACTTTGGTCCACTGTGGTTGTTTTAAAGCGTTTCACAAATTAAGCTGGATTGGATTGGATTGGATTTTTACAATGAAATTTAGCATTTTATAACACGTCCTTGTGGTCCACATAAGCTGTAAATGCTATATTTGGGTCTAAATTCTTCA
>JAPTGZ010000019.1:23023449-23034607 GCA_029814645.1 Fowleria isostigma
AGAAAAGGCATTTGAATGGTTCTTAGAATGTACAGCAGGGATGTCAAAGTCATGTTAGTTCAGGGGCCACATATAGCTTGATATTATTAAAAGTGGGCCAGACCAGTAAAATTAAATAAATAACAAGATAAGAACAGATAAATAATGTCAACTTCAAAGGTTTCTCTATTTTTGAGTGAAAAAAAGTCAAATTCCATAATAAAAATGTTTACATTTACGAACTGTACTTGAATATAACATGAACAAATATGAACAAAATGAAAATTATTAAGAAAAATAAGTCCAATGTTAACAATATTACACCTTAGTTCATCTTTTACACGTGTACCTGACAACTTACAAGTCACAGTGGATCTATAAATTAAAAAAAAAAAAAGTATTAATATTCAGAATATTGTTAAAATTCCACGTACTTCTCTTAAGATATTTCAGGTTATTCACATTTTTTGTGAAAGTTTGTTTGGAAATGTAAACAATTTTGTGTAATTTCCCTTTTTTTTTTTACACTAAAACAAAGAGGAAAATTTGCTATTTTCATTATTCATAGTTTATTATGATAGTAATTCACTGGTCTTACCCACTTCACATTGAATTAACCTAAAATAATTTTAACGTAATTTATTTTTAATATCTTCAGTGTAATTTCACAAGTTCATCCCAGGGGCCAGCTTGGACCCTTCGGTGGGCCGGTTTTGGCCCCAGGGCCGCATGTTTGACACCTGTGATGTAGAGATTTTTGTATTAAGAGCAGTTTTCTTCTTCTCTTTGTCCTCTGATGTTCTGAACAGGAATGTTCACCTACGACGACAGCACAAAGCTGTTCTGGTTTAATTCGTCCTCTCTGGAAAATGAAGCTCAGTACACTTTGATTGGAATCGTCCTGGGTCTCGCCATTTACAACAACTGTATCCTGGATGTTCATTTCCCAATGGTAGTCTACAGGAAACTCATGGGGAAGAAAGGAACCTATGTGGACCTGTTGGATTCAAACCCAGTACTGTACCTTTCTCCTTTTAGTGATATTATACAACTAAAACACCAGTCCTCTGGTTAAAATCAAAGCAGGCAGTTGTAGTTACTGTTTGATGTATGTAATTTATTGCTTAAATCTTATACTTTTTTTTTAATGAAAAATAGGCAAAGCAACACTATACTGTCTCTCAAAATGGACATTAGAAATGCAGATCCTTATGAATTAGAAGATACAAAATGGTAAAATGACCTTGAGAAAGTTCCAGCAGTTTGATGACGGTCAGTTTTCAGGCAGTATAGTAGATGACCTTCAGCTCTATAATCCAAACACCAACTTTACAGTCATCCAGATTAGTCCAGGTAGCTAAATAAAAACATCAAACCAAACAAAAATGAAACAGGTCATTTTATCTTACCTTAATGTTTGATCATCTACTGTGACATTTGATGTTTTCAGTCTTATTCACTGTGTTTTGTCTTAGTTCAGCAGATCTTTTTCAGTTTCATTAAATAACCACCAGAGGGCGTTCTAATGTTTGTTATCACCATCCCAGTTACACAAAGATTGTATTTATTGAAAGTAACCCTCACTCTCACCTCTCACTTTGAAACATATCATATTAATGCATCCATAACTAGTAGTCAAAAGTATTAAATCCCATTATTTGTTTCTCATATGGTTTTTTGGCTGTGAGATGGTCACAGTGTTTTCTGACCATCTTAGATAAGTACATGGGTAGTGATGGTGGACAGGACTGGACAGGTGGCTCCCTCTGCTGTTTGCTGTCATATCACTGTTCCCTTTTGTCTTTTGTTGCAGGTTCTTTACCAGAGTTTGAAGGAGTTGCTTGAGTATACGGGCAATGTGGAGGAAGACATGTCGCTCACCTTCCAGATCTCACACACAGACCTTTTTGGAAATCCAGTCTTGCATGACTTGAAGGAGCAGGGAGATCAGATCCCAGTTACTAAGGAGAACAGACAGGTAATGTCTTAACATAGTCAGGAATAGCATATACGTTTATATCTGTAATAGCGACATGTTGCAGAAAAAAAGGATGTTATGTGTAAGAAAAGGAGGAGAGTTAAATAATAATTAAAAGTTAATATTTTATTGATTTGCTCTATGTTTAATGAGTGTTTTTGCTTTCTACATCTCATTCACAGGAGTTTGTGGATCTATACGCTGACTACATTCTCAACAAAAGTGTGGAGAGACAGTTCAAAGCTTTCAAAAAAGGTTTCCTAATGGTCACAAACGAGTCCCCTCTGAAATACCTGTTCAGACCTGAGGAGGTGGAGCTTCTCATCTGTGGGAGCAGGGTGAGGAGGCTCATGCTTTGTTTGGTTTTCTTACCTTATTGTGACCGGTGTCAGTGTGAATGATCTGAAGTAATAAAAGGTATTGTGATTTCACAGAAACTTGACTTTGAAGCACTTGAGAAAACAACAGAATACGACGGAGGTTATAGCAGGGATAGTCAAATTATTAAGTAAGTCTAGTTGAACAGTTAAACAGGATGTTTTTGAGCACATTCAAGTAAACTTTTTAAAAATGTTTTTCTTATTTTCTGCCAACAGAGATTTTTGGGAAGTCATTCATTCATTTGGAGAAGAGCAAAAGAGGCTGTTTCTTCAGTTCACCACTGGCACAGACAGAGCACCGGTCGGCGGGCTCGGAAAATTAAAAATGATCATCGCCAAGAACGGATCTGACACAGACAGGTACAGGTGCAGGAGTGTCAGCCAAGTGCAGATTCTTTTTCTCTGCACCGACGGTGCCGTCTGTCCTGCTGTACATCTGTCCTGTTCTCTTAAGTGTGATATTTCGGGTCCACCTTCATGTAATTTTTTCAGATTTGGCACAAACACTATTTGGACTCATGGATGAACCAGAGTTGGAAAAGGAAACACCAGGGTTGAACTAAAAATAATACTGATAATTATCACATTAAAAATTTCTTTCATTATCAAGGATCACTTTGTGTCCATTGTCAGCAAAAATGCTTAAAAAAAAGATCTTAATGTTTAACTTAATTTTATTGCTCCATTTGTGTCTTGTTGCATGGTAAGTGTTTACCGTATTCTGACAATCAACTTTTGCTGAGCATAGGAAAAAAAAAAAAAAAATTAAATATTTATTTGTATCAGTTGAACTATTTGGACAGAATATTTTTACCACACCATCAAGATCTCAGTCAGAGTCCACGAGGACTTCATAAAGTACATTTATAGCCTCAATAATACATACACCAATTACCACATTAAATAGTTATGAGGACAAAATCATAATAAGACGACGTACGACATTAAACTCACAATAAATATTCTGTATATATTACCACTGTATTGTCCTCTATTCGTCACCGTGCTTCTCTCTAAAAAAAACTGTAAGTAAAAGTGTTTTTCAGTGGAAGTTATGCACTGACCTTTTACATATCATCATCGTTGTTGAATTCTCTGACAGCCGTATTCCAGGCGTCTGTGCAGACACAGATGTAAACCTGATCGGTGCAGACATACTGCACAGCCGTGGTAATTGTAGTGTTTTTTCTTCCTCACAGGCTTCCAACCTCGCACACCTGCTTTAATGCGCTGCTGCTCCCTGAATACTCGTCCAAGGAAAAGCTCAAAGAAAGACTGCTCAAGGCCATCACTTACGCCAAAGGATTCGGGATGCTGTGACGCACAGAAGGTTTTTGTGACTTTTTTTGACTTGATCAGAAAAGGGAGTATCAAACAATGCTGCGTTGATCCTGTGCCTAACCAAGCTCTTCCAGTCATGCTCTGCTGTCGGCCTTTCACTCGGAGGCCTCTGACATCAGGTCGATTTTTGTTATTTTTTTCTCCTCGTGTGTTTTGTTTGTGAATAGCATGAACATTTATTTAATTTGTGAAACTGTGAAAGTGCACTTACACACATGATGTTAGCGAATGCCAGCACTTACCTGTACATTTATTGTTTAATTTTACTCGCATCTCTATATGTAGCAGTATTCAGTCCTCAAACTGTCTTCCCACAGGTCGGGGCTGGGCATAGTGGTGCTCATGGGCTAAACCCAGTCTCTACACTGACGGGCTTATATTGAAACTCTCACTACAACAGCATTTACTTGATAGTTTATTCAAAGTTTAATATATGTTGTGCCTCATGCGTTATGTGTCAAAGGTTTTTCTGAAACACAGAACCACACAGTGTGAGTGTGCTTTTGATAGATTTCAGGATTTCTGAATGTACTTACTGACTCATTAGTCTGGATTTTCACAACCTTAAAAAAAGGTTTTCTTCTTTTGGTTTGTTTGCTATGAAGTGTTACTAAATGCACATTTGTAGGTGTAGATGCCAAATGTGCTGTGCCTCCAAAGGGAAAAGAGTAATGTTTTATTTGGCCAAATATCTCAGGAACATAAAGAATGTGCAGATAATGCAAAACTATTATGCAAAGTGAATAAAGACAACTAAACTGTAAACTCTGTCGTGAATAGGCATTTAAGGAATTTCCACTAAAGGTGAATTTAATATGTAACTATGTTAATGTTTATCCAGTTTACTTGATTATTATCTGTATCCAGTGGAATATGTCGTGTGAACATTGTGTTATCTGCACAAGGGATTTATTCTTGCCAACGAAATGACAACATGCACAGTATTATTTAAACATTTTAATATTTTTCACATACAACATTGCATATTTACAACTGATCATGTATGCTGACAGTAATTTCAGAACAGACCTGGTATTTGGGATTATTTTGTACATTGATGTACTGCATCAAATGGATATTGCAGTTATTGGTATTTTTGTGAGTTCATACCTAATGGGCAGAATGTCAGTACTCTTTAGAGCATACGCTACAGCTATAAAAAGCTTCTTTTTTTTTTTGCACATACAACAGGGCTCAACAAGTTTCTCTTGCCCAATCAGGCAAGTGTTCCAGAAATCTACTCGCCTAGACTCACTTTGTCCAAACAAACAGTTTTATGGAGTTGCATTTATTGAATAATGACTATTGGGCTCTGGAAAAATGTTAACATTTTCTTCAGGCAAGTGAGCGTTTAGGTTTATTGGCCTGATATGGCATTTCATTTGCCCCAGACAATTGGGCAGACCTTACTGTTGAGCCCTGCACAAGTGATCAACATACTCCAGTAGTTTCATGATTTGAACATGAAATCATCTGTCAATTATAACACATAAAATAAAAATATATATTTGCTGCATACACTGTACACAATTTGACACATTGTGATGATAATAAACAGATGTACAAATAAATATAAACGTGGGTATTATTATTCTAAATGAAAAATCCCTTCACAGCCGGTAAAGTCCTTGGATATCTCTCATTTTACTGGACTTTTTTGTCTTTGTCAGCGACCACCTCTGACAGATCCTCTGGTTTAATTTCTTTGACTTTGGCCTCCATTGCCGTGACCCTCTGCTTCATCCTCATCTGACCGGAGGTGAACTCCGCCATCAGCTGGGCAAACTTACCCTGCATGACGTCCAGGTTGGACTGCAGTTTGACGATCTTTTCCTCCAGATCTTTGGGATCGGCACCAGCGTTAGCGACCGCTTCGTCTATCAGGTTGTCTTTCATCAAGATGGCTTTCCCCTTCTCCTCTAAAGCCTTCTTGGCCTCTGGGTACTCAGTGAGAGCTTCCATCAAGTCGTCTTTGGATAGGGCAAAGAGATCAGAGTACCCCACACTTCGGATGTTTGCCGTTCTCCTGTTACCGGCTTTACTGCCCTTGATACCTAAGATACTGATTTCCCCAAAGTACGCACCATCACTGAGCACTACGAACTGAGTGACACCATCGTCAGCCACCACGGCCAGTTTCCCCTCTTTGATGATGTACATCTCCCTGCCGATATCTCCTTTCTTACAGATGTAATCCCCAGGACTGAACACTTGTGGCTGCAGTTTGAGCACCAATTCAATCAGCAGACCAGCTTCACAATCCTGGAAAATACGCACTTTTTTCAGTGTGTCCAGATGGACGTTGATGGCAATCTCAGCCTTTAGTTTGTCAGGGAGGTTTTTCAGAACTTCCTTTTCATCGCAGGTTTTCTTCTCAGTCCACAGGTAGTCGAACCACTTGATGACCCTGGCCTCCAGATCTTTGGTGACCTTTCGAAACTGCATGTATTGCTTTATGGAATCGATTTTTGCCTGGAACTCAGCACGGGAGGCGTTCATGTTAGAGATCATGGCACCGACGTTACCGACGATACTAGCAAAGATCAGCACACCGGTGAGGAAATCAGCAATGACAAAAAGGTATTCAATATCCCTGACTGGTGGAGGGGTCTCTCCAATGGTGGTGAGGGTCAGAGTTGACCAGTACAGGGAGTAGATGTATTTTCTTGCCAAGCGGCCATGCTCTGGGTGGCTGATGTTGGGATACACCCAAGTGTCTGATCCAAAACCAATAGTTTTTGAAAGAGCAAAAAACATACAAGCATTCCAGTGGATAATAACAAGAATATAAAGTACAAGATTACTAATTCGAAACATATTTGGGAAGCTGGTTCTGGTTTCTGTCCGCTCAAAGAACTCAAAAAGCCTTGAGATTTTGCAGAGACGGTTGAATCTAAACTCTGGGTTGTTAAATCCATACCTCAGAAACAGTAGATCAGTGGGTATCATTGAAATCATATCATATTTGAACTGAGATGTTGTTCTGTATTTACTCCGCAGTTTTGATGTATCTTTTACCAGCAGGCCTTGCTCCAGGTAACCTGTGGAACCAACAACAGATTAGAGGAAGGAAAATGGAAGAACTTCGTCTTAATCATATGTGCAGATTTAACATTCTATGGAGAAGCAGGGTGTAATTCAATTATCCCATTACAATGAAGTGATATTTAGCTTGATTATGTAAAATCATAACTTCTAATTAGATAATCATTAAAATAAACTCTATATAATTATTTGATGATCCTCCTGGTCTTGGATAGTTCTCATTGATCTGACCTGTTCTTGATCTAACAAATGTGTCTGTGTAGTAGATGAAATCTGAGGTGTAGTCCAGGAATATCCACAGCCGTGTATAGGAATTCTGAAGTTCATTAAAACAGGCTCTGAAAAAGAACGAGAAAATGGATGAAATGTTGTACAATTTGCACCTGAATATATGTTAAATAAAGGTTTTGAAGTGATCAATACCTTGTCACAATCATTATCAGGTTATAAAACACTGGTCCGGCAATGACGGAGAGCCATTTGTAATACAGGTCTGTCGCTGGATCCATAATCCACGAGTCTTTCCTAAAAACAACTTGGCATTAGTTGATGGTATGATTATTTTTAGGACCAATAAATAACAGACATAACTTGTAACAGAGGTTAAATATCCCTGCAGCATCTCTGCATAATCAGAAGATTTTATCTGTCCAGTGAGGTACTTACGGGGGCTCCTCTTTCTTTTTATCATCTTTCTTATCATCTTTCTTATCGTCTTTCTTATCATCCTTCTTCTCGTCCTTCTTCTCGTCCTTTTTCTCATCCTTCTTCTCGTCCTTCTTCTCATCCTTCTTTTCCTCTTCCTTCTTGTCCCCCTCTTTCTTCTCCTCCTTTTCATCTTTTTTAATCTCATCTTTTTTGTCCTCTTTTTTGCTATGGATCATAAGTCAAGTTTTTCTTTATTTTGTAGAGAACGGGTCACAGGTGGTCTAGGAGGGACTGAAGCAGGACAACAAGCCTCTGAACCACAAACACCAGGGGGATCTAGTGGAGGTTTGACGGTTGGGGATGCAGGACTTCTTAGATAATGTGCTGCAGGTTATACATTTGTCCAGCAGGGGGAGTTATAACAAAAGTGTTGCATGTCTTTTTTTTTTCCAACTTGTAAAGCTAATTGCATGAAACTATAGTATATTTGTATTGAACTAGATCAGTTTATGAATCTTTTCTAAGTTAGTACAACCTGCAGCATATATTGCAACAATATTTAAAGCAGACAAAAGCATTGAGAAGCTTTTTAATAAACTGCAGAGGAGGACTGAAACACATTTTACACATACTATAGGTTGCACAAGCTACAAGAAGGGGGGCTAATTTCTATGGCAATGCTAACTACTATCATTAGCATAATAATTGTGTAATATATTTTTTGACTAATGTGTCTAAAAAATCTACTTATTCTACATCACCTGACATTATTACACACACATATACAGACACTTTAAAGAAATAAGTAAATAAAATTTGTTTTGAGGACACTATAGGCTCTAATAGCTACAACAGACTATGCTAGTACTTATGCTAATGCTAATCATAATGCTAATCTGATTTATTTCTCACACAAATATGCTTAAACTTACTCATCTGTGTTGTTGCAGTTATTCATGTTGTAAGTAGCCAGTGGCCACTTACTGGAGATACTTTAAGGAGTAAATAAAAGAAAATGTTTGTATATTTGACACACCATAGTGGAAGAAATGTAAGTTATTCTAGATCTGATTGCGGTCCATTGTTTATTGAGGTTGAATGTTTGACTTTAGGATTCTTACTTTCTTTTCCGCAGTGTGTCGTCGTGGCCGACAGACTGAGCATTGCTCTCTCGACTGGACACGTCTTTGAGGTCGGGGCCCCTGAAACGCTCCAGGAAAGAGTCACGTCGCTCTTCCTCTGGGTGCATTCTGTGAGACACCCAGGTACGCAGCATGAAGAAGAAGTAAGAGAGCCTAGGGAGTCAGCAGGGGGTACAAGGGCACAAAGTGACACCCGTCTAGTCTAGGAACACACAGTTTATCGTAATCAGTTAAAGCACTAGATAATAACTAGTTTACCTGGCCATTGCACCAGCACCTGAAAAGGAATTTCTACGGGGCTCCGAGGAGTTGTCTTCACACAGGGAGTGAGCTCTGGAGGAATTAGAGGAGAAAAGGTGGAGGTCATGCTTTGCAAATTGCACCAACGTACTAGTAAAATGCATTTTCTGGTCCATCAAACATAAAAATCATCCTTTGAGATAGATACTGTACAAACTGCAGTGTATAATTCCCAAACTCTTTTACATTTTTGGCATTTGTAACTCAACTGATGAGCAAGCGTACAAATAATCATAAGATCATATAAAACACACCAATTTTACCTTTTTACTTTAACAATCTTGTGCAAACCCCTAAGATTTTAACACTATTATATTCACTCAAAAGTCCCAAAAAAGATTTTATACACACTTGGTTTATTGTTACAGATGTTATTCACTTTTTCAAGACTGTTCCACAAAATGACAATTTCAAAGTAAAACTAAATTTGTGACCATATCAGATAAATAAACAAAAAACATTGAAAAAGGAAAAAAAAAAAAAACAACATGGGTGAAATCCAAGCTCAACCAACCACTATGGTGCAGTGATTGTCCTAGAGCCACTTACTCAAATGCCCAACCTATTTTTGTAAATACTCTACTAGTCAATCACTGTGTAGATGGGTAACCTAAATTGGCTGTTTCCCTGCAGATTTTGTTCTTGCATCTCCCCTAGATGTACCTAATGATGACCTCAGATAAATGCAAAAAAAATGATACTCTTGCTCTGAGCCATCGCAAAATTAATAAATTTTTAATAAAATATTGGGACCAAAAAGAGGACCAAAATTGGAACAAAAAAACAAAACCTACCTAGGTGTCAGTACATTTTATCTTGAAAGCATGGCTTTAAATGGTCTTATATAGCACTATAAATAAAGACTCTGTTAAATTTGACAATCCTAGTGGTTTTTTCCTAATCCAGACATGCTGGTTTTTTATGAATCATCTCATTCTGAATTTGGTGTGATCCATCGTGTCCACTCTGTCCGTCATGTCCATTGCTTTTGCAAAAGCAGTCATTTTTGTGAAACACTCTGCCTTAATAATTAGTTCAATTTCCAAAATGTTTCTGTGAGGAAAATTGTAAAAAAAAAATTCAAAAAAATAATAACATGTAATTTTCAAGTCGTGTTATTTGCGGATTTTTTTTTATAAAATATAAAAAATATATAGAAATATGTTTTATCTAAAAAACTGTTTTTCTTGTATCTCAGAAAATATTTATTTTTAAAATAAAATGCTCCCAAACTTTCTTCATAACATTAGTCTACATCTGGTTTGAATTTTTAGCCCCATGCCCTGTTTTCAGAACCAGCTTCATAGAAGCACCCATGTACACTTTTCTCACTGTTGTATATTTCATATTTTATATTTCTTTCTGAAGGCCACAGGCTGAAATACGTTGGTCAAATTGTAGAGTTAAATAAAATTGCTGTATAAAACAAGTGCTGCTGGAATTTGTAACCTGTTAAATTCCAGGCACGCCAGAAAAAACAAAGTTAAATATGAAGGAGGAAAAAGACTTAATGTAAATGGACAACACATTGTATATTCTTCTACAAGAACTTTGAGGAAAAAAGCCAATTTTTTTTTTTTTTACCCCAGTCAGTTTTTAACTTTTAGCAGTTTCTCCACTTATCTGAGACAAACTGTCACTGATTTGTTAAAGAGAGTAAGTTTATATTCATTTATCCAAACTTCCACAGAGTAAGAGGAAGGAGCAGAACAGTAATGAATTTGAACATATAACATGTTTTGTTTTTGTTAAAGATTGTCTAAGACTTTGACATTTTTGTCTTTACGATATTTATACGTCAACATATAACGTCTGGTTCCGTGAATCCCACCTGCTGTCTCCATTCTCAATGACAGCCAGCTCATCGTCCAACGTATGAGAGGCTAACCGCTGTCGTCGAGCGGAAAGCGAGTTTTCACTGTAGATTTTTGCCATGTTTCTGTGTCTGCCTCTGCAGACCTGGAGCACAAACACACAAAGAAAGACAAACTGTAAGACACAAGGAGCACTAACATCACACCTGACACAATAGATTTGAAAACACTGTCTGGTGTTTAGTTATAAGAATGTTTTCATTTCATTTTTCATTAATTTTTTAAAATTTTAGTTCAGTTTTAGCTCTTTTTAATTTTTTATGTTATTCAGTGCATAAATACCAAAAACAACTTCAAGAGCAAACAATACATTGAAATTATAATTACTTACATACAGTTATGGAAAAAATTACTAGACCATCATCAAAAACAATGGTTATGCAATCACGTCTTAACTCCTGTGTGTATCATGTGACTAAAACAGACAGAAATGAAAACATGGAATGAATAAAGGCACTGTTTTTGTCAGTA
>JAPTGZ010000019.1:23075868-23090523 GCA_029814645.1 Fowleria isostigma
CACACACACACACACACACAGCTCAGTAAAGCGTAGCTAGCCCCACCCACATCCATATGGTGGAGTGTAACTAGCACCATTCAAAACAAATTGGACGGGAGTAAAATGTCAGATTACTCCCAAAATGTAATCGATTGTTCCTTGTGTAATTTCCATCATGCCCTGAAAGTTTCAGCAAAATCCGTCCAGTAGTTTTTGCGTAAAGTTGCTAACACAGACAGACAAACCGATAAACGCCAGCAATAACATAACCTCCTTGACGGAGGTAATTACCCATATGTACATCAAGCCACTCATTATTGCAAAATAAACCCCTCTAAGGTGAAGTCCTGCATCACCCCATTAGGGTTTATTTCACAATATTGAACAGTTGCATCGTATCCTGTACATAAACATACTGCTCAGTGCATTGGGTAAGATTGTCATGCTCTCAGGTATTTGAAATAGCCTCATCATGTTGTAACATAAACCTTTATGCTAATGCATTCTTGGTAGGGTGATGATGGTTAAAGGCTGAAAAATGTACAGGCAGATGTTGTTCAGGGAAACAACCAATATTCCAACGTAGAAGCTCTGATGCACATTTAATGTTTTCACACCACCCTCTGTCCTCCAGTTGGAGATCAAGTCCTGGCTCGTCACTGGAGACAGTCTTTCCATGGAGCTGCTGAAAACAGAGAAAGGAAACACAACAGTGGCTCTGAGTCGCCTGAGAGAGCTGCAGAACACCTCCGCCTCCCCTCATAGAACGGTAAGACCTCCACATTTCAAAGAACCGTCAGTGCAAAGGTTTATCCTCATGACGTTTCATCCACATCAGTTTAACAGAAGAGTTGCCAGTATATACTTGTCCTATCTAAAATGAAAGTTGGAAGTAAACTTTAGCAAATACTACTTCTTTTTCAGTGTTTACTAATCACTGTGCCCTGTGTGTATTTTGTGGATTAAAAACAGCCATAGTTAAAGATCCTGAGTGCAACAAAACAGTGTCATTTGGCCTGAAAGCAAACAAAATAATTTCCATTGAATTTGGATCCACTAATTACCTCATAAATGCAGCTCTACTTAACATCCCTCCATGAAGCCATGTCAAATTTCTGATGAATAATGGAAATGTTTCCATTTAGTGAAAGAAAAATACAAACATGACTTTGATTAGTTTTAGTATTAACCAGCTGTGTGTGTTTTATAAAACTATTTAAATGGAAATAAACTCTTAGAAACAATGTCTTAGGTTTTTGTCTTTGCCGGCAAAGTCTAAATTCCATTTCAGTTTAATGCCAGTCATGAAATACTTTGTCTTTCTTTTTGAATCAAATCCTTGACAAATAGCATCTCCATGAAAAACACAATGAGACTGATGATGTATTGTATTTATTTGTTATTTTTGTTCCATTTTGTGTTTAATTGTGGATGTTTTGAGTTTTTTTCAACTCTTTTTGGATGCCTTCACCATGTGATTGATTTCTTTAAAACACAGATGAAAAATCTAACACTGAAACTTAAAAAGGCTGAAGGAAAACAGTAAAATCAAAACAATCAGAGAAAATGATTCATACCAAATTAAACTGAAAACAAAAAGTTGAATGAAAGCACAATGAAAATGACCTGAATGACTGCTAATGCAGCTGATTCTTCTCTTCAAAGGTGATTTTAGCCTCTGGCTACTATGCAGCATTTAGAGTGACACTGGTGGCCAAAGCACTGGAGGGAACGTATGATGGAGCCATACATATAACCACAGATTACGAGGTAGGAACAGCAGGCTGCCTGATGTCTGAGCTGCAGGTCTTTCAAATGAATGCAAAGTCTAGTGTTGATTGTGGGTTGTTTGTGCCAGATATTGACCATCCCGGTGAAAGCTCTCATCGCTGTGGGAGCATTAAACAGCTCTCCTAAACACATTGTTTTGCCACCATCATTTCCTGTAAGTAACTTAAACTGCTTACTTAACCCACTTTGTTCTGCAGTGGTATAAGCTTTAACTTCCTGTTTGATGCCTTAGGTGTTATCTCTCTCAACATGTCTGAATATGTCTGTTTTTTCCTGTAGGGGAAAGTTGTTCACCAAAGCTTCAGCATACAGAGCTCTTTTACACAGAAAGTGAGGCTCCAGCAGATCCGCTCACTGACAGAAGATATTCGCTTCTATTATAAACGGCTCCGCAACAACAAAGACGAGCTGGAGCCCAGACGCAAATCAAAGGTTGGCCCTCGTCACAGTCAGATCAGAAAGGTGTTGTTGTCATTAAGCACATAAACTTAATTTGCTTTCCACTCCATCTTTTTCAGGTGGCAAATATTTATTTTGACGCCAGCTTGCAGTGTGGTGATCACTGTTATGTGGGGCTGCCATTTGTGCTTAAATGTAAGTGGTGTTTGATTTGTTGCTGTATGCTCCCGTCCAAGTCTTACATAAGTTTGACAGAAATGTTCTGTTCTTCCACAGCTGAGTCCAAGCCTCATGGCCTGGCTCTGCAGGAGGATATATGGGACGCTGATGTGGATCTTCATCAGAAGCTTCTCAGACGATGGAAGGAACTGAAAGAGCGCTCGGGTCACAAGTAAGCACATTAGCAACGAGGCCTCTGTTATCAGATTTTACTGTTACATCAGTTGTTGCACGCTAGATGCCTGTTTCCAGGGAAGTCACAAGGTTTGGGGTTTTTTTGTTACCAAAGGATTGAAGCAGTGTTTGAAGTCAACACAGACCTACAGAAAAATGTCCAAGCTAAAATAACAGCGCAGTTAACCTGGCCCTCACTGGTCAACTCTTCACAACGAATTATGTTCCCTCTGACCAACACAAACAGCTCCTCTGTGAGTACACACAATCCACCTCTTGTTAGTACACATACAGGAATGTTTTAAGGTGTTGTCATTGAATGAGTGTGTTGAAGACTGAAGTGAGATGTTTGATCCTGTGCAGGATGAAGAGGTGGTTCTCCAAAACCCAGCTGATGTCCCAGTCTTTGTCCAAGTTCTCCCCTTGGCCCTGCTACCCAATCCCTCAGTATTTTCTGGAAAACTGGCTGACAGGTAGGGAGTCTCTGCAAAATCCAATAGTCCAGCATAAGAAAATATCAACACATGTTTTCCAAAGCTGCATCATTTCTTCAAAACTTTCTACAAGTACTTCATTAGTAGAAGGAATGCCTGAGTTTGTTTGACGTCATTAAACTCATTTCCAGGTTGAAACAGCCAGTTACCAGTGGAGTCTGTGCTTGTTTACTATAACTTCTCTCTTAAATGTGGTTCACTCTCAGTTCAGAATGGGAATTTTATTTATTTAAACAAATATATAAGTGCAATTTTCTGTAGGCGTCTTAAATACTGTTGTACTGCTAAGGGCCTGTTTACAGTGCATCACGGCACTTCATGATCTGCTGTGTATTGATATAAATCATTGTTTTTCACCGAGATAACAAACAAAACATGAAGTCTAAGTATGTGAAATGCCATAAGAGTCTTATTCTGTATCAGCAATATCAATAAAGATCTGGTTTCGAGGGGGCTGCATTTGGCTAACTAACACTAATGTTAGCTTGTACCAAACTTTGTTCCACCCCTCAGACTTGTAACGCCACTTATTAACTTTATCCACTTACCCCTATCTTAATCTTCATGTTTAAAGTTGTAGAATGACAACTGAATGGGTTTATGGACTCAAGGACACAGTACTACAGATGATTGAAAACAGGATTGGACCAGGAAGTAGGACACACCCCTTCAGTTGGGAGTGAGAGGGGAAAAAATGAGAAGGAACACAGCTGCATTTAGTAAGACACTGAAAAAACAGGAATTTAACTATATGATTATCAGTTCAAATTAAAGACGGCAGGTTTCAACAGTAGGGTGGAAGAAGAGATGTATAATGTTTGATCTAGAATGTTTGGGAATTGCTGTATTGGGACATAATAAATCTTTCTTGTCATAGTAAATAACACAGTAATACGAGTGTTGGAACATAGTTTTGGTCCTTCTGCCTCTCAGTGGGTGTAACTCCACTGTGGTACCACTTCAATATTCACTAAAGAGATCTAAATCAGACCATATTATTTTGTGATGTGTTTTTTATTTATTTATTTGTCAGGGACAATGTAGTCAACTTAGTTACAGGCTTGCAGCTTAGTTGATGCATGTAGAGTTTAAAGCTAGTGCTAATATATAACCCCTGTCCTTCATTGGGCTTTTCTACAGCACTACAGTATATTACAATACAGTACATTACAGTACATTACATTATAATGTAGTGGAAAAAAAAGAGAAAAAAATGGAAAGAAGACAGAAAATAAAATCACTATTCTACATAAAAGCACAATTAAATGTCCATAATGACTGCAGTGCATTATAAAACATTAATTCATTCACTCAGCTACGCATAATACACAATATTTACAAATGGGTAGTTTTTTTTTTTTTTCTTTAGTCAAGTTTTAGTTGTGTTTTGCAGTGTAATAATGCGTTTTCAATCTTTTAAGTCCTCCCATTCCAACTTAAAAAGTAACATAAAAGTAAACTTAACAAATTATACATATGTGTGTTCTATATAACATGGCAATCATAATAAATTACCCAATTTACAGGGTAATGATACACATCTGTTATTGCCCCCATACAGCTTGTTAATTATATTGTCTTTTCTGTTTTTGTTTTTTTTTAGGCTACCTTTAGGAAATTTGTCCAATATCAACATTGACACAAATACATTAGAGTTCCAGGTTCATAGAAATCAAGTAAGTATTAAAAGAGCAATTGATAAGTCTGTGATTTTGCAGGAATTCCACCACTGGTGGTTTGGCATACACTGTAATTACATCGCTAACACATGGTCCTGTTGTGTGTCCGTGAGGCAGCATGTGGAAGTCGTTTGCCTCTAACAAGCCCTTTGTTTGTTTGGCAGACGTCTGTAATGAAGAGCAGTACAGGGTTTGTAGAGGGATCAACCAGACCCTATGTGTTCAACCTCTTCCTGCTTCCCGGTGAAGTCAAATCATTCAGCGTCAGGTTCACTCCCATCAGCAACCACAGCGTCTCCTCCCTCCTCATCATCAGGTAACGTGTTTTGGAAGCCATACTCACAGTTTCACACCCATCGTCTGTAAATATGCATCACCCCACCAAAAATTTTTACTCATTGGGATCTTGTTTTTAGGAATAACCTGACTGTGATCGAAACAATCGTACTTCACGGACGAGGTACAACAGAGAGCCTGAAAGTTGCAGGGAAGGCTCCAGGCCAAGGCAGCTCGCTAAGGTTTAAGATGACTGAGGCCCTGCTTAAAGACTGCACAGAGAGTGAGTTTACCACATTTCTGATCATCACAACTATTCTAGCTGGAAAGATGCAGTTAATACTGGCAAATAATTGACATAATTTCTTTATATCAGTAAAGGTTTCCACGGGTTGTTATAAAATCTCAAATCCACAGTATGTAGTGTATACTTTTAGAGCTCTAAAATTAAAAAAATGTGATATTTGAATGTAGAGTGTGATAATGGTAGATGTTTACTGACAAGATAGTGCATTAAAGTTTTATTCACATTACATTTAATGACGTGGATTCACATGGCATGCCATTCTAATAAAATATTCATAACACTAATGTTAGTAAACTGAACAATTAAAGCAGCAGTTAAATTTAATCAGACATATAATTAAGGATTCCTTCAGTCGGACAATTTATGTAAACATTGTCAAAATAATTTTCCTTACTTATGATTTGTTAGGTCTTAAAGGTTATGTAGTTACCATTACTCAAAGTTACGCATACTTGAGTCTCTTTTATACATGGTTGTGTGAAAAAGCAGATCACACTTTAACAAAGCTGCAAAATGAAACCAACCCATGACCATTAACCATTAAACAAACTTTTCAGCCTCGTTAGACATTGAGTGTGTTGCACTGTGGTATGTGGTTTAATGTAGTGTTTTCTCACTTCAAAAACGTGTTACTTCTAGAACTGAAGTACTGAAAATGTGTCTGTTAACACTACTTTCATCTTATATGAGTAAGTGTCAGTTTTACAAGCTGGCTTGAGTGCAATTCATTTAATGTTTGGTTCAAGCCTGTAGGAAATAAAGAAGGTGAAGCCTGCTGCCTCTAGTGCAAGAAAACACTTTAGATGTTGGGTTTTTGGCTTTAGAGAGGCAGAAAATATAGAAAAACCACAAGCAACAGCCTACCTAAGAATTTTTATTCATATTCTTTGTACTTTTTTCCAGTATAAATTAGCATTCATTGTGTTCTTAGAAAGGTCTTTAAATTAAAGGAAATGTGCAAGAGGTTTATTAATGCTTAAATATATTCCAGAAGACTAAAACTCATTGTTTGATTTTGATCACAACCTGACACTTTGAGTAAATCCCAACAGTATGTGCTTCTGCATTTACACACTGGTCATGTAGCAGATCTTTGCCTCTTCACCCATGAATCTCAATAATAATGACCTGCATACAAATCCGCTCGTTTTCTCTGTGTTTATTTCTTCCAGAGACAAAAGTCAAGGAGCCAAACTTCACTCTCAAAAGAACTTTCAGAGTGGAGAACACGGGCCTGCTCCCAATCACGATCCGATCAGCAGAAATCAACGGACAGGCTTGTGAAGGATATGGATTCAAAGTTCTCAACTGTCAAGAATTTGCACTCAAGCCAAATGCTTCAAAAGACCTCATCATACTGTGAGTGGACGTGTGTGGGTTTGCCTGTTCGGTCTTAAAGTGTCTTGTGCAGTTTGAAGAGCTTGTCAAAACAGTATGCATGGGAACTTTACTATGTGTTTGTGTGCTCTCTCTCTCTCTCTCCCCTCCCTCATCCACAAACTCTATTAATACTCGCCTTCAGCGTCTCTGGCTGAGTAAGCTCTCAGTAAGAGGATGAATTGGCTCTCTGTCTGTCTGCAGCCTCTGCTCTAACCTCAGCTCTCATTTCACTTTATCACTTCAACTTCATGTTCATTCTCAACATGGTTTGAAACATACGCTTACGATCCCTTTACAGACAATGAAAAATTCCACAAAATGTCAGAGTCAGTGCTGTAAATTGTCCTATAATAGCCAGTGGCCTTTTCAGGAACGGCCTCATATATTTTCCACAATCTCATACCAAGATGGGTTCCTCTTTTTAGCAGAAATACACCAGTTAAAGCTGTGGGCTGCTAGCTTCCTGTGAAGCATTTCCTCATTTTAACAGTACGGCTGGCATTTAAAGTGCCACAGCAGAGCACAGCCTCTGAACTCATAGTTATACGAGTAAAGACGTAACAGTTATAGTCGTAGCTACTTGGCCATGGGTCACACAAGTAAATTATGGAAAAGGAGCAAAAAGAGTAACATAACTAATTTAAATGTAAGGTAAACCATTGGGGCAAATTGTACAACAGCAAAGCACTGCTTATACATTGTACATCGCGATTGCATTAGTCCAAGTCAGATGAGTACATACATATAGCAAATCTCTGCAAAAAATTTGAGGGAAGATGAGGCAATTGAAATTATCATTGTTTATAAAAAAAATAATTGTTTAAATAAAGTAATATCAAGGCTTTGTAACAGTAAGTTTCTCAAAATAAGTGTTAACAACACTCATCACATTAACTCATTAAATCAAAACTATCATGTCAATTCAGTTTTCACTATTGTTCAAAATAATGATTCATAATTCACAAAAGTTTTTCATCTTTAGTTTTTCTGTCTTAAAATGCATTTAAATTGACAAATGAAGCATACAAACTTAACATTGCCTGCAATTGTTTTATAAAAGATTGTGGATGTAACAACATACAGACCTTGGGCCTTTATTAACCTCAGTTACTTCTGTAGATGGTAACAGGACATTATTTGATGCAGATTTATGTTAAAGGCTCACATTTTTGTGTTTAATAAGAAGAAAAGGTCATACATTAGTTTTAAGCCGTGTTTTATCTGTTTTTGTACAAACCCAACATTTTTTATAACGCCTGAAGTGAAAAGCGTTCTACTAAATATAAAATATCTATCTGTAAAAATAAAATATCTATAGAAACACACTGGATGTAATAATGGCTTTAACACATGTAAAACATGTTTCATCAGTAAGATTTCCTGTAACAATCAGTTACGAGGAAACATCTCTAATAATCCCTTGTGCCGTTGCTTTAGTATCTGTCTTTTGGTTTAAAATGGTATTTCTGCTGTTCATCAGAACGTCTCCAATATCAGCTTCATGAGACTCAGCAGGGGAACCTCCTGTTCTTTGGCTTCTCCAGAACTAAGAGAAACGATACATAATCTCTCACAGACAATCTGCTCTTTCCTAGTATGTTCTTTCCAAATAAGATCAATCAGATTTGGTGGTTGCATGTAAGACTAAAAGCCTTGTTTAGATCAGTAGTCGTTGCACTGCACCTCTTCCCCTCTGCCACCACTTAACACCGTCTGCCTATAAATAGAAGCCCTACTTTGTGGTCCAGAGCATTTTAAATGAATGTGTTTCCTTCCTCTTGTTGCAGGTTTACACCCGACTTCACTTCATCTCGAGTGATCCGGGAGCTGAAATTGGTCACATGTGGGGGCTCTGAGTTCGTATTTGTCCTGAACGCCTCCTTGCCCTATCACATGTTAGCTGCATGTGCAGAGACCCTGCCCAGACCGAGCTGGGAGCTGGAGCTCTACATCATAGTGTCTCTCATTATGAGGTGAGGGCAACTCCATATAGACATGATATAACTACTAACTTACTGGATTCATGCCATATGAGCATTAATAAAAGCTTTTACACATCCGTTTGACTGAATAAAGTTGCAAAGTTGTGTTTCTGCCCCAGAAACCAAAACTGCATTTCCACTGATAGTAAAGGCTCAGCTTGACTTTATTCTGCATAGCCTGTTTTACATTTTCATTACATGATAGCAGGTACCATTAGGTATGATTTTACCTGATTCCACCTTTGCTGAAGTTGATAATCTACTAAAAAGTGATGTGAAAATAGGCACGCCACTGATCCAGAATCACTTCTGCATTATGTGCACCATCCTGTTCTGATGCGGGGTATTTATCACTAGCCAAACCACCGCAGCAGGTACATAATACTTTACTTATGCACTTACAAGTATGACAGGATGCAAATAATTCCTGTGGTTCAACTCAGAGGGAGTGTAGTTATCAAAGCTGGAGAGTTGCTTTGAAGATGGCTTCACAATATGGTTATGTTTGGTCACTATGGCAACCATCTGCAGTTTTCACTTTCAAAATGCAGCAGACGAATTGAGTTGAACCATTAGTCTAAATATGTGTAAATCAAGAATCCGTCAGACTATTGATAGTTTATATTCTACTTTGGTCTGAAGATTTGTGAAGGTCAGACAAGTTAATTCAGTGATGTGAAAAACAGAATGTAACATAGACGTCATTTTTGTGTCTGACTACACAGGAGATGTATGTATAGGTGTAGGACCTGGACTGTGGCTGAGATGAAATGCTGTAAATGACATCTAATCACAAATGTTCACACTAAATACATAACTACTATAGTTCTTGAACCATCAGAAAATACTACCTCTAAAGCAGGGACTTTTGGGAAGTAAAATAAAATCTGTGGGACTAAATTTAGACCCTGGTCCCTGTGGTGGGAACAAACCAGTTCCCCCAAAGGTCCATTGCTCCTTGGTAAAGTTTCTTCTGTGGAATTGCATATCCATATTTGTACCAAATCCATACTCAGAAAATGCTCACATAATGTCAGATATCACACTGTTAAAATGAATGAAGATGAATCTTAAACCACTTATTTGTTGTCTTTTCAGTTCCATGTTTCTGTTGGTGATTGCCACAGCCTATGTGGAGGCTAAAAGCATATGGGAGCCATTTAAAAGACGAGTGTCTGTGGAATCCAACTCCTCCTTGGAGACCGGGAGACCATTTAATCTCAGGGACATTGTGCAAATTCACAGTGATTCAAAGTAAGTGAGACATAAACTGATCAAGGGATGAATGTGCAAATGAAGCCTTTATGGGCTGTATCCGCAGATTTATCCTGTCAATGGTCCTCGTAACATCTTTTTAGTTTTATGACACATACAGAAGACAGTTAGCAGATGTTGGGCAGTGGATCTGCGTCTGTGGCTAACCACTGCCCACAGTTTTTCTGATGTCTGACACCGTCTGCATCAGTTGGGTGTCATCAGGAATTCAATTTGCATGTTTAATCACAGTCAGCAGGAGTCTGTCTGTCTGTCTGTGTCTGGGACATGTCTGTCTCCAACTTGAACTGTAGTAGGACTGAATTGTAAATACAGTATTATAGAAGTGAAGATAGTTTTTTGATTAAATTAAAACGTCAGGCTGTCCACACATTCTGATTGACCTTCTTGCTGCATCTGCCATCAATTTGCACAGTAATGAATAAAATCAGGAGTTTCATGTAAATAATTACAACAAATGTCAGTTGTTAAAAAAGGCCATTTGATAAGAAGAGATTTCAGGGAAAGAAGCTGTGTTTGCCTGTTGACATCTTCCACAGCTATGAGGCCAGGACCTCCAAAGCCCACTGCCCACTGGTCACATGGCAGGATTTTGTTTAGCCTGGCAGCATCAAGAGTTGACAGATTCACCCACATACACCTGCACTGGTTAAATCTGTCAAATAATCAGATTCAGATGTGACCCCATGGGGTTATTCATGTGTTTTGTATTTGTTTTGATTTGGATCAATCACAGTATCTGGTGTCTTAATGAACCTCAAAGAGCAGTTGCAGAACATACAGTTGAAGATGTGTAACAGATTTTCTTTGATTACTCAGGTTAAATGATTACAGTGATTCAGCCCAGAGCTCCAGAGGATTATATGCATCCAGCAACGGAGCAGCGAGAGTCGGAGGCCGACAGGGCAGCAGCCGAACCTTCTCAGACTCAGACAGCCAAGATAAGAGATCCCGCATCGGCTTTAGCCGCCCATCTATGCAACCTACTTCCAGCCAGCTCATCAAAGGAAGTACAACCTCAGGCCAAGACGGCCCTGCGCCTGCATGTCAGCTAACCAATCGCAAAGCTCGCAGTAAGCAACTAGACCTCCAGAGCCAAAGTTTACCCGGGTCATCGTTGCCTCACAGAGGTCTCTGCCCCGACGATGCAGAATTTGCCAACCTGCTAGGGGCCATGGACAACGACCTCGACCGTCCAGAACCTCTCAGCACAGAAGCTCTACAGGAGCAGGGTGCTCAGTCTGCACAAAACAAAGGTATGCGTGTTCACTTTCACCAGGAACTACAAAGACATTAGATTCTTTGTAATCATCTACAGATTTAAAATAATGTCAATATCATTTATAGTTTTGGAATCCAAAGGGAAGCTGCGAAGCAAAACAAAAGCCCAGAGGAAGAAGGAAGAGAAAGAGAAAAAAATCACAGTGAAGACTCAGGGAGATGAGCTTAAAGACAACCTGGCTGACAACGACGACAGCTCCTCCACGACTACAGAGACCTCCAATCCAGATGTGGAAACAAACATCAAAGAGGTATGGACACGCTATCTGAGTGGCATTATGACTGCTGAACCACAAAAAACATGACAAGGAGTGCACTGATCCTGAAATCCTGAGCAAATGCCAATGGTTAAAATAATAATTTAGCCGGTCACCAAAACAGACATTTTGTAAATGTTTACTTTGTTTTCATGTTGTTTCAATAACCATCACTACGCAGATTATTATCAGGATGAATTCAGTTAAATCAGTGAATTTGACTCCATGTAGAGACAACACTTCTACAGCTTAAGATGACTGGAACAGAACTGACTAGAGTGTAACTGAGCTTTCTCATCGTGAGACGAAGAGCTTTAGCAACAACAAATAAAAATCACCTGTTTCCATCAGTGGATAGCACCAACAGGCCACTGAGAGACAAAAAAGTAAATGTCAGCTGTTATCAGTGTTAGGTTGACTGTCCGGTGCATCACTAATCATCCCCTATGTTTTTTTGTCAGTCGGCACCTCAGGCTGTTCTGAATGACTGTTACCATGGCAACAAAGGCTCTAAGTAGCTAACATTTTACACTAATACTTAAAGATGGGATTGTAGCTAGTTTTCGGAAATAATCGTCATCCACTCTACAAACCTGATACATGACATATGACATGACCAGGGGTCTGATATCACAGATGTAACCCTGTAGACCAGTCTGAAACCAGCAGCTGAGAGCACTGCACAGATACAGCTGTGGAAAAAACTTTAGACCATTCTATGTTTTGTTCAGTTTCTTGTTCATTTTAATTCATGGTACAACTAAAGGTTTATTTGTTTGGATAAATATAATGATAACAACAAGAGTTTAATTGAAGACCTGATATCTATCCATTTTCCGTGGTTTTCTTGATAATAACTAAAATCACATAAGTTTTTACATCAGTATCTATGGCATTGTACTGTTAAAAACAGTGCTTTTACAGATTCTATGATTTCTTTTCTAAGTCACATGATACACACAGGAGTTGGCGCTTGATTACTTAACCATTGTTTTTGATGACTTTATGGTCTAAATTTTTTTCGCAACTATATGCAAATGCTCATTTCACCACTACAGTGGAAATAAACACACCTCTAATATTTTCCAATCACTTCCTCCAGGAACCAGTTAAAAAGAAAGGAAGAACAGTAACAACTGAAAAAGTCAAAGAAGAAACTTCAAATTTCTTAATTAAACCCAAACCCAAGAAGCAAGGAACCACAAAGAAAGAAAACCAAGCAGAGAAATCCAGGTGTGTGTTCTTATTTAACCCCAGTTTGATACTTTAGCTCCTCAGGTGTTTTGTTCTGGTTTTCACAAATCTTTATTGTCCTCAGTTCTCTTGAGTTACCGTACGTCACACTGCTGGAGAACAAACAACGCAAGAGCTTCACATCCAAAGCTCTCCACCCGCTCAGCGGAATCCCAAAGACCAGACCCCTGCAGAAACAGAGATGTGAGGCTCCTCTCTGACACTTTGCCTCTTTGACCTTCGCCTCAATATATTCTAACATTTTTTGTCCTCTGGCAGTAGATGGAAAGCTGGAAGAAGGGCGCCCCTCGCTGTTGGCCAAGCTGTTATCCAGCAGCTCAGTGTCAGAGCTGGGCCACAGCAGCAGCTCAGAAGGCGAGAAGGAATTCGCCTCTCCAGAGTGGGACGTGCCTGTGTGCAAAAACAGCGTCCGTAAGTCGACAGTCGAGCCCGTTTGGTCTCGTCCGCTGCCTGTCCTGCACACATTTAATCCAACCCATCACTGATCACCTTTTTAATTCATGTCACTTTTGATCTCGCCGTGCAGAAGCAGACAGTCTTCAGCAGATCTCCCTCCAGACCATCAATGCAGATCCCTTCCTTAAAAGAGCCGTGTTGAGCGGGACCTGCTCCCCCCCACCCACCTCCCCCACCCTACTGCCCAGAGTCACCTACAGCAGTGTACTCAACAGCAACAGGTATCCACATCGCACATACAAACCTCTGATAAAGCTTTTTACCTCTGCGGACTGTGTTACATGTGACAGAGCAACAGACCAAATTACTTATTATGCTTTTACACTGCGTGACATCAGCAAAGTTCAGCTCACCTTTTGAGTGTATTTTGGGATATATTGCACGTGTTTTTGTTTCTTGGGTTTTTTAATAGAAAACCTTTATTGTCTTCATAATAAGTACAAGGAAATTAAATGTGCCATCCAACTCTTGCATCAATTATAAATAGAACCGTCTCTGAAAATACTAGTGTTGTAGTCAAGACCAGCTAGACCAAGACACTGCTGAGACCGACCAAGACCAGGACCGAAAGCAGACTAGAGTTAGAATCGACATAACGCGATTACTCATATCAATTGTAGAGCAACAGACATCGCTGTAAAGTGTCATGACTAGTGAAATCAAATTCATGTTCTCTTTTCTATTATATTGTCTTCATTTCTTGAAGAGAGTGTCATAAATGATGATTCTATTCTGTGATGAGCGGAAGATGATGCGGTTTTTGTACAAATCCCATTGAGACCGTTATGTCAGAGACCAAGACAAGACTGAGACCACAAAAAAACTGGTCTCTACATCACTAAAACATACAAATACCAATAAAAGCAGCTAAAGTAATTAAATTAGCAGAAACCTTTTGGTGTCATCGTTGCTTTATGTATCATTTTATTTTTTACATTCCTCAAAACCATGGCACAGTCAAATGTGAAGCTCTGTTGCGGTTCAGTTTGATGTTGTATGCATCCAACAACCAGCTGCACTGAGAGAAAACAAGCAAAGCACTAGAGATCCAAAGGAAGTAAAGCTGAGCCCATGCAGTGAACTGTGTCTATGATACTGTTGTTTATCTACAAGTGTCAGATGTGAGGGGTCAGTGTAAACATTGTTGGAGACTCACTAAACATGCAGCATTATTCTACCAGGATCTAATGATGATATTTATTCTACAAACATGTTTGTATTAACTACCCTGATGTGTTTGCTCAAAAACTGCCATGGTGCTGAGTAGGTTTATATTATCATGTTACTAAACTACAAACCCCAATTCCAATGAAGCTGGGACGTTGTGTAAAATGTAAGTAAAAACAATACAATGATTTACAAGTTCTTTTCAACGTATATTCATTTGAATGCACTACAGAGACAAGATATTTAATGTTCAAACTGATAAACTTTATTGTTATTTTTTTT
>JAPTGZ010000019.1:23109800-23122863 GCA_029814645.1 Fowleria isostigma
TAGATGACAGCATCATCAACTCCCAAATGGGGCTGGTACGCAAACTGCAGAGGGTCCAGAAACGTCTCCACCTGAGGTCTCAGCTGGGATAAGACCAGTCGCTCCAAGACCTTCATTACATGGGAGGTTAGAGCTACTGGTCTATATTTAGGCTATGGCTCAGGTTTTATCGATTTGATGAAAAATCTGTGACAAAAGTTATATGCAACTTTAAGTAAATATGTTCTATGTTAAAGATGCAGACGGATACAGACGGAACGTTCTGTCTGTCCTCTGCGTACATTGCGTGTGTAATTCTGTCTGTTTCCCGGGAGTTTGCGGATGCGTCCCCGGGCGGATGAAACGAAGTAGTACTACCGGGAACAGTGGAGGCAGTGTTGAGATTTGAACAGAATAATTTCCATAAATAGCAGTTTTCAAAGAGCAACTGTATGAGTTAGTGAAAAACTACCCACATATTTATGACAACTACCCCTCTCAATATTAACGTTAGTATCCACATTAGTACAACCTCCTCTGTTTCTCCATCATGTTTGTTATTATTGATTTTCTTCATGTATTTGGCCAGTATAGTAATTAAGAGTGGCACCCTCTGGTGGATTGATTGAAAAACATACAGGATGCATAGACGTATGACTGCAGTGACACATGCCAACCTTAGACATACTTATTTAAATATGTAAAGTGAGCATAAATGAGCCTTTAACCTGTACTGGGGCAGTAGTTAAATGAAGACACTGGGCTTTCAGGTTGGGGGAAACCTGCACTGCATCATGGCCTTCCAGAGGGTGAACTGGCAGAAGCTCGGCCCCTGGGCTCTGAATCTGGAGAACCTTCGCCATGATTTCCACCACTCCGGCACAGAGCAGGCCCATGGCAGCGAGGACGCAGAGGAGCGAACGTCATCCAAGCGGCTGGCCCACCTGGGACGCTCACACAGTATGGGGAGTCAGAAAGACACCAGCTGGAAGCGCCTGTCCAATACCACGGAGTACAGACAGCGGAGCTCCCCAGACAGCGATCTGGAAGAAGACATCACAGACTAAAGAAGGTTCATGAGCACATACAGCGAGGAATAGAAACAATTACAACACAGTCCAGAAACCTTCAGCTGATAATAAAAGCCAACTAATATTAAAAAAAAAAAACAAACCCAAAAAATCATTACCCCCAAAGCTCAATATTCTTACTGAGGGTGTAATTAGCTCAAATAGTCCACATGATTGTATATAAAAAGCAAAACATTTACAAACCTAGAACATAGAAACCTGTTGATATGCAAACAGTCAAACAAACACACGCCTTCCTTCACTGTTCATCAGGCCAGGTTAAAACTGTCAGGTTAGTGTAACCTCTAAACCACATCTGGCCAGCAACCAAGTGAGCTGTCAATAAACGCACACATATTTTAGCCCAAAACTCTTCTTAAAGCAATAACTTGCACAAAACTATCTTAACATTTGTTAGAGGGGCCTAAAGCAACAGAAAGAAGCAGTGAGATGAGCATTAACATTAATAACCTAGTATTTCTATAGAAATTAGTGACAGTGATAATCCATGCATTCACTGTAGTTGCTTAATCCTCTGTGGGGGTCCCAGATGACATCATTGATATAGACAAACAAATAACCATTGACAAACAGGCAGTATAGTTGAGGTGCATGATGTAACATTCTCCACACAGGGAGAACATGTGAACTCCACACTGAAAGGCCCCATCAGCTGAGGCAGAGCTGTTAACCTCTGCACCACTCTCCCGTTCCTAATGTAATAACATGTGGTGAGTTCAAAGCCATTATTGCTCATGGGTCCCACAAATGCAGCTAGTGGACTGTCAGACATCTGCTGAGTTTATCAAAAGGTTCATTGGATTAGAATGATTCACTCCATGTTTAACAGCCAGGCATTGATGCTCCAAGTACTGAGTATCTGTAGCATTGACTCAGAAACACTTTGCGTCTTAATTATCTTTACGAACAAATCATAAAGGATGAAGCTTTATCAGGGTTATCTGTATGAGTTTATTGTTAGAAATCTTGACTATCACCAGGCGTATTCCTTTATTACTGGTGGCCAAACTGTAGTGTGTTGAATTATTATCTTTTTGTTCTTGTCAAGTCTGTCTGCTGTTTCTCTTGACCTTTTTTTACAACTTTTTATGTTTTTGCGTGGACTGTAAGTGATGCACCACCAGGTAGTCGCTGCTGCCTCTAGTTGTGGTGCATCAGGTGGAAACCAGGCCAAGTTCGAAGGTCATGACGTGAACATGATATTGTGTGTCAAAGACAGACAAGATAATCAACAAAGAGGAGCACAACTGTCTTACATGTTTGAGTGTATACTTGATCAACGGCATCAAATTAAAAATGAATGTGCAATAAATTTTGTGGAAGTGTCAAAGCTGATTCCACAAAGGAAGTTGCCATTTAAGACTGTGCTGTGTTGTAATTATTTATTCTCTCCCTGTATTTAAACTGAAATAAGCTGAGATTAGGTGTTGTTAGGTGTTACAGTCTTACTACAGGACTTTTCCCATTTCATCCCATGACTAATCACATGCACATTTTTCTGCCTTTATGTATGGTTCTATATCCCATCTTCTTAAACTCCGTATACATGATACTCAACTAGCGTTACCTAGGAATCATAAGACATCCTTTTCAGAAATGACACGCCTCCATAATTCATTGTACAGGTAAATGGACTTGTTTCACGCCTGACGTACAGTGGTTAGTTCAGTGGAAATGCCGTCCAGTGAAAGTGTTTGTGAAAGCAGCTGACATTTCCTTGTGCTTTGTGAAACCTAAGACTGTGTTAATGATCCCGATTTTCAGAAATTCTGGGAGCTGTACTAAAGTCATAGTGGAATCACTCCTGGAATTCCAAATGTGAACTGCAGGAAGTCACAACTGCATGTTTTCTTCATGTTTATGTACAGACATTTGTTCTTGCACTTCTGTTTGCACCTTTGTGGTGCCATTTGTCTTTAACCCAACACAGATACCATTGTGCACCCAGGTGGATTTGATGTAGTTGTGTATTTATTTATTTATTTTCCAATAAATTAAGATTTTTATAAACTGCAACAGACGTCATGCTTTTCTTCAGTGCTGTTCATTCCTCTTCTGGTCATGCTGTCGAGGCTGGAGTGTGACTTCCCTTTAACTGTTGACGTAACTCTGCGATGTGAGCAGGATCAACACGACAGCAGCCACCTGAAGGACACAGTGACTCCTCAGGAAATCCATCGACATAATCTAATAACTCAATGAACAGAGGACCTACCTATCAAAGCAGCGCCCTGCCTCTTCCATGTATGACTGAGCTCAATGATCGATGCGGCTGCTTTCTCTGAGCTTCGCCACCTTTGAATTGAAAACAGAAAAACTCACTCATCTTAAAATCCAGCATTTTATTAGATAGTTGGACTGGCTTTAAAAACTTCTTGAAAAATACAAAATACCAACAAGTGGAAAGGGACTGGTACAGTTTTGTCTTTTGTTGGATAAAGATCAGTTTAGAGAAGACAAACCGGGACAGTGAGATTCTGGGAAATACAACACAGGTCATTGGCCATGAACCGCAGCTTAACCATTGACTGTAGTACACCTCCTCACTGTTAAAACTTTAACTCTTTAAACTCTGAGTCCAGACTCACCCCTGCTCAGTGTCCCACTCCTCTCCACTGTTGGGGTAGACCACCCAGCTCATGTCTGGACTCAGCAGTGTCTTTGCAGAGTCCAGCAGCGACTCCACCAGGTCTGGAGAACAGCAGTTCACTCCTACAGCCAGCAGCTGCGTGGATTTACTGGCAATCTGGACCGCATCAGTGAAGAGACTACCATCTGATATACACCGCCCATCCTGACAGGATGTTAGCACACACAGCAGTTTAGTATCTGATACACTAATGCACTGGCACTTTTTACAAACACTTCTTACCTTACAGGAAAACGAGAGCCAAGCTTTAGTGTTTGTGAACTCTCTGAGCAGCTCCACCAGAGCTTCACCTTCCTTGATACTTGGGATTGTCTCAAAAGCAATGAGATCAGCTCCTGCTGCAACTAAGCATTCAATGTGTGGTCGATGCCAAACTTTAAGCTCCTGGAAACAGATAACAGGAGATGTTTGAGACTAAAGTGTGACCAATTTACACCTGTATAGATAGATGTCTTGTAATATTAGCTGAAATTGAATTTTACACAACATATAATGCAGAAAAATTTAAATTATCTTACTTTAAGTTAGACAAATTTTGTTGTATTTGTAAAGTAGGTCTTCAGAAATGTTAAGTAGAATGTTTGCTAAGCAACACACAGATGCAGCAACACATAGTGTAAGCATGATAAGCTACAGCATGAGTGTGGAATGACAGAATAACCTGGATGACTGAGAATCAGACCTGCCATGCTTAAAATATGGGCTAATTATTAACATTTATCTGGTTAAAACTACTGAAGTAGTGGCCAGTTGTCTTGACACTCCTCTTTGATGGTACAGTGTTTGACTCTGGAAAAGTGTGTTGTCATTGCACAATGACAGATGAAAGGACGGTATCTTCTCTTCTAGTTATGACGATTAGTTGAACGTTTCTCCTTCCCTCTTTTTCTTCCTCCTCTATAATGACCATCTCTTTTCACCTCTCATTCACACAGATCAAAATCATGACCACATTCACCACAATGGATTTGAAATGAGGTACTTAAGATGTGACTGAACTGTGAACTTTCAGCTTTAGTTCAACAGGTTTAACAAAAATACTGTATTAATCATTTAGGAAATACAACCATTTTAATTGTAGACCTTATGCTTGGGGAGGAGGGGGACTAAATAAGTGTTTACTTCTTCCCACTCCTTTTCAAATATGCAGACTACTTGCTGTGTTAAATTTCTACTTTCTTTATTGACTGATTGATCAATTGAGTACTTGAGTAACAGTAAGTAGATAAATCTATAAAGGACCATAAGATTTAACTTCCTCCCATCACAAACATTATGTGTAACCAGTACGGATCTCTTAACCCCCTTACCTCAATACTCATATCTTTTGCATATGCCCCTGTGTACTCAGAACCATTGTGAAGAAATGCTCCATATGGTCCAACAGAGCCACCAACCAGTGGTTTTAGTCGTCCTTAAAAAGAAAAAAAAAACAAAAAACAAAAAACTAAATTTAAAGGAATAGCATGATAGTTTATTGATACACAACAGTAAGAACAGCTAAAAATCTGCAATCCATACTGTATAATGTACCTTTGGAATTGTTGTCAGATACAAAACTCTCCACTGTCTCCTTAGCCAGATGAACCCCAGACATCAGCAGCTCCCTGGCACGTTCAGAGGTCACATCCAGATGACTGATAAACCCTGTGAGACTCGCCTGGTATGTGGCTGTTGTGATAACATCAGCACCACTGAGAAGAAACCTTAGAAAACATTAAAAGACAGTTTATTTCCAACAAAAAAAACCTTATCATTATGAATATTTCTAATATTAAAGTAAATGACTGAACATTAACCCACCGGTAATGGGCATCTTTTATGGCCTGGGGATTGGTGTGCAAAAGTCTGGCACTCCACAATGGATCTCCCTAAGTATAACACACAAACACACTGTAAATGTCTTAGATCTATTTATTTCATTCATTCTAAGATTAGTTGGAGCTGCTCTATGCACTTGGTTACTGGGTGACTGGTTATTCAGTAGTTCTGGCTCCATCTAGTGGATTTGTTGAGGCAGTTTAACACATGAAGCTTTGCCTTATGTCACAATATTAATACCAAACTATAAACTGTATTACGAGATTAATTTATTCTGTCAAGATATATTATTGTCTCTATGTGTAGTAAAGTAATTAAGAACTAACGCTAGTTATAAAGATACTGTGTAACCTAAGTAAAAAAAAAAAAAAAAGTCGATTCAAGTAATTTAGCTAGATACACTTCTTTTGACTATTTTATTTGGGTACTTAACCTGCAGGTTAACTCCTTGCGCTTCCAGTTCAGTTGCTAGTCCACCATCTAAGATTAATGGTCCATTATCAGTCATGAAGGGTCTTAAACGAGCAGAGGCACACATTGAGAAGCACTTTAATTAAAACACACTGACGTCTTACAATACTGTCCACGTTAACCCGGTAGGCTCCAGAAGACACAGACACTCGTACAGACTGCCCTGCCTTTCTGTGAGATTTCTTCTGACTTTTTAGACGATGACTGTTGTTTTTCCGGGTTACCGACAAGGTTCAAATGTTGCGTTTATGTCCATCGGAATCGTGTAAACACCACTCGCCAAACAACCAGACCACCAGTAGGTGGCGCATGAATCAGTGAAATGCATCACAGTGTTCTGTATGTTGTGTACGCAATTTAGATTGTCTTAAACATACAGTTAATGCATAAAAAGCCACACTCCATACGTTATTGGTGCTTTCAACTTCAGTAACTGATCATTTTCTATGTGATACTTCCTCTATTTCTATCTCTCTGTGGTCCTGTACGTACAGATCTGCCCTTGCAAATTTAATTGAACGCGCCTCGGTTTGTCACGACAGTTACTATAGAAACGTTTTAGTCCCTGCCAGTTGAAAACAGCATTGTTTCGTGTAGGGCCTGTAAATTGGACCAAAATGGTAAGTTAAAAACGTTTTAAACAATTGTCCTACAGCTATATCTACAATGAATTATAACACTGGAGAAATCTTTAAGAGATCGATATATCAAATGAGTGCTAACGTTAGCATAATACAGATCACTGTAGCCAATGCTAACTGCGTTAGCTACCTAACTAACTACGGTATAGGTTGAATACAGGCATGAGTTCAACACAGGACGTTTGAGGAAGACTCGTGGATGTGTACTTTACTTTAATAAACTATGTGCAGCCAGTTGTGTGGCTAAAGAAGCTGACGGTAACTAACTAGGTAACGTTAGCTAACCTATCTTTTGCTCGCTGGCATGTTCGCACCTTGCATCTTTTGAGCTGGATCAGGAATTTTACAAGACAATCTTGACGATGTCACTTCTTTTTCCCCATGCTGGATATAGATTCTATAGTTATATTTTTAAAATAACGTTATTATTATGCTTCAAGCAAATTATTCTCCTTAGATTTTTGTACAGCTGATGTGAAGAGTTTACTTTCCTCCTTAACTTAGGGTTCCAGGGGCTGATACTTCCTTACCATAATAATAATAATAATAATGCACAGTTGACAGGGGAGTTTGGAAATGTTCAGTGTGGTTTCAGACACCTACTCTATGTTTATAGAATGAGGTCTTCTGTAAGCCTAATTTAGGAATCTGGGCTGTTGGAGGAAAATCCATCCCATGACGTTCCCATGGTGACCTTCTGCACCTTTCTAGAGAGGTGGCATTAATATTTATTCTGATGTGATATCTGTAAATATGACTAAAATTTAGTTAATAACCAACTAGGTTATATTATTACTTCCGGACTATGTTTTTAATGCTCAGTGCCATTTGACACCTAGGAAAATACAGTCAGACATCTGCCATCATTTAAATGATCTCGACTAGAAATTCGGCAGTAACAGATAAGCAGGTGCAAAATGATGAGTGATGATGAATGAAAAGGAAATTCTGCAACAGTTTTCTTCATGGCTATATTCAATTTAAAAGCAACATAATTCACAGTTTTACCTGAAAGTGTATTCATGACTACTGATATAAATGTGCTGCTTACCATGTCTGAGCTGAACGAGAGAAAGATGTTAGATTGTGTTTCTTCAAAAATATTTTAAAATAGTTTTTAGCACTATATTGCTTATGCTGTGCATGTAAGTTACTTGTGGTCTCATACATGTCAGAGGTTTTATTCATTGTCATTTTCTTGACTGCTTATTCCTCAAGTGTTTGCAGAGAAATCTGTTACAATTTGCATACAAAACTATTTCTATTAATTCTACATGTAAGTAAGGTATATTAAACCCATTAAAACCATATTTTTAGTCCTCAGTTTGAGGCACATTATTATATGTTTGTGATTTTTTTTAAAAATTTTCATTAAATGTCATTATTACTGTGCAACCTTTGTTAGTTTAATTTGATCCAAGCATTGTTTTGTCTTTTTCAGGAGGATCGGTATGTCTTTTTGGCTGAGTGGTATGACCCTACTGCATCTCTCCTGCGGCGCTACCAACTGTTCTACTACCCTAAAGATGGAGCCATACAGATGGTAAGTATGTACTGCTATGCTCTTACTGTAGTTACTGCATATATTTACAATCTATCAAGACATGTTTGGCTTCAGAAACGTTTGACCTGTTTATGCATTTTGAAGGCAAATACATGAAAATGATCAAATAAAGTTGATAGAAAACAGGTTTTAGTTTGTGTTGCCCTGCTATTTATTTATATAAAGTGCTTTTTTTCCTTTTTTGACAACACTATGACATTAAAATAGAAAATGAACACTTCATTGTCAGTTACATAGGTCCTTCATATACAAAGATCAGATTGCAGTTATTGAACCAGTTATAATTTCTTTATTGTATTTCTCCAACCATCATGTAAAACTACCAAAGTGTCTTATTTCTGTTCACAGTTTGATGTAAAAAACCAAAGAATGTTTTTGAGAAGGACCAGATGTGATGAGCTCCATCAAGACGACCTATTTGTGGGGAATCGAGTAAATGTGTTCTCACGGCAGCTTAATTTAATTGAGTATGGAGATCAGTTCACAGCAAACAAACTCGGCAGCAAAAAAGAAAGGTAGGAATCAGGATTGTTTAGTATTGTGAGATCATTCCCCATTGTCCTCTCTTGTTACGTGCCTTGTTTGTTTGCAGCATATTGTAACTAAACCCTGTAACTGCAGCTCGTAATCTCTATTTTTTTTTTATATTATTTTTAGAAGAGGGCATTTTTTTTTTGTACAGTCCTTCGCTACAACAGAGAAAGATACATACTCCAAGATGTTGTTGTGTTTGATAAGTGGAATTCTTTGGTTTTCTAAAACAGCTGTGCTATCAGTGTGTATATATTTACAGAGGCCCTTCTCCAGTCTTTTACAGAGATTTATCTTTGGATTCATATAATGAGCTATAAAGTAAGCAGGGTAATTTACTTAGTGTGTACTGAGTCACAATCCTCAGCCATAAACATTCTCTATCTTAGGCTTAGTTTTACTCTGTGTTTCTGTTTTTATATCTAGTTTATCTGTGGGCTGTGATGTCAGACCATTACATCCTTAATCATTTTTCTTTTGTCTTCAGAACACTTGCTCTGATAAAACCAGATTCTGTTACCAAGGTCGGAGATGTCCTTGAAATGATACACAGTTCCAACCTGATTGTGACCAAAGCTAAAATGGTAAAGCTGACATGGTAAGGACAAAAGCTTGCTTATGAAAGTGTCTGATAACTGTACAAGTCTTATGTGGTGGTTTAAAACAAACACTTGTCAAAGAATGAGACAGGCTTTTGCTGCCAATATCCTCACATAAACAGATGGGTGGCTCTGCTGTCTCACACAAATGAGAAACATATGGCTCGCCAACAGCTACACAAGAGCGGCATTTAATTAACTAGTTTAATCAGGTGCTCAGTCGTAGTATAATCACATTATCAAACCAGCATAAGTCTCAAAAGTGGCATAAACATGATTAATGCTTCAAGACTCACACCAAAAAAGATTAATCTAATCTAAGATTAGGCCTAATCAGAGTTTAGTTAAACCAGGTTGAAAAAGAGTAAATCCAGATTTAAAACAATCAAATGAAGAATTAAAAGCAATTTTAATGTGAGTTTATTATGTGAAACTGAATAGATTTTAATCGACAAGGAGAAGTTTTCTTACCAAAATTTGAATAGATTATTTTTGCTGTTGCCCCCTTCAGTATATTGATATATAAATGTAAATAAATGACCAAGCATAACAGGCAGCCAGGTACCATTGCATCCTTACTAAATATCATTGTAAGTAAACTAAAAAATTTAATTTGAATTTCTATAGAAGTTCTGGGTTTGTTCCCACATCCCTCTTCATTTGTGTCCTCTGTTTCTGCCTGGTCACCTGTCGAATTCACTGATTATCACTTCCCTAAAATGTACTTAGTTTAATAACTTGATTCTTTCTCTGTATGTTATAACTTTAGTGGAAAATAAATACATGTTAGAACTGTTAGTATGGAAGTTTGTAAGAAACTTCAACAGTCTCATGATGCTTCTAGACTGTTGTGCATTTTTATGATAGCATTAGATACTTGTCTCACTAACTTCATGAATTCTGTTGCTTCTTCTAGAGAAGTTAGCATTTACCCTTCGTGTATGACAGTAGCTCGTAGTCCTCTTGTTCAACTAGAACTTGCTGAACTCATATTTTAGAAGAAATCTAGTGGAATCAGAAGTAAAAAGTAAGAAATAAGTGTTTATTCCTTAACATATAAAATAGAGTTTAAAGTACAACAGAAGTGGTTTAATTAGTAGTTTAATTTTAATATAGGTTTTAGAGTTTTAAAAAAAAAGGTGGTAAACATGGGTATAAAGTGAAGTTTAAACTGAACATCTTTTTTTTTTTCTTTTTAGTGAGTGTTTTTTGAGTTTAGGTGAGTCTGGTTTAACTTTATTACCCATTTTCAAACATTTGAAACAAACAATATCAAAAAATAGTCAAACTCATTAAGCTACATTCCATTTCTAGAGTAACCCCCCCATCAGCGTTGGTTGTACATATGAGAACACGTTAAATACCAGAGATAATGTGGCCATTCATTAACCTCAGCTTTTATGGTTTTGTTACTTTACAGGAGTCAAGCGGCAGACTTCTATGTGGAACATCAGTCAAAGCCTTTCTTTAAGTGAGTACCTCTGTCAATGATTTGCCACTTAAAGCAGGTACGAGCTTGTGGAGAAGGTTTTAGTATTAACATGACCTGTGACAATGATCCTAATGACATTGAAGTGACATTTAAACACATTTAACACAGCTGACCTGCTGCCGGCTGGTATCCCATTTAAATGATTTCCGGATCTGCTCCATTTTGCAGTAACCTTGTGCAGTTCGTGTCCTCGGGCCCTGTGGTTGCCATGGAGCTGATGGGTGATGAGGCCGTCTCTATCTGGAGGAGGCTCTTGGGACCTGCAGACTCTGCTGCTGCTCGGAAGGAGGCCCCGCACTGTGTCCGTGCCCAGTTTGGAACAGATGGCATCAAAAATGTTGGACATGGCTCTGACTCACTTGCTGCAGCCGCTCGAGTAAGGACATCCCAGTCACAGAAATCACATTCTGATGTAACTAAATTACAAATCCAATTATGTGTCGTCGTAAGAAAAAAATGTTACCCATAATGCCTTGGTTGTGTTACAACAAAATATAATTTACTATTGAAAGATCTGCTGCTATTTTAACATTCCTCAACTGGCAAGAAGATGAGGTTAGATGATGGATTTATAGAATTCAGGACTTTGCATCTAAAAAACTGTTAAGGAAGATAAAGCACTTTGAGGTTAAAAAAAGATTGTGATTTCATAAATGAGTTCATTGTGCGTGTTTCTTTATCGCATCTTTGCAACAATTTTCTGAACAAAACCCAGTGCCCAATCTTGAAAATGATTAATGCCTGTTTTCACCACCAGCGCACATTGTAAATCATGTTTTCAGTTCAATTGGGTTCAACTGAAGCATCTCATTTCAGCATATAAATCCCAGAGACACATTTACAAACAGAGAATGCACTATAACCCACTATTTTTACATATCACCTGTCTATTCTAAAGAGCATAAATGCAGAACTGTAGATTGTTATTCCCTTTTGTTCTTTTTTTAAAACAACACATACTCATGACATCCTATTAACAGGAATAACATTGTGTCCTTTTTATAAACTTTTTCTGAAATTGAACATTTACTAATCATTAAATCACTTACATAGTTACACAAACTGATTTACACATTAATTTTTCTTCTGATAATAATAATAATAATAACAATAACAATAACAATAACAATAACAATAACAATAATAACAATAATAATATAATAACTAGAACTGCAAGAATGGAAGCCAAGCCTCCCTGTGCCTCTCGGCCCCCAGGCCCAACGGAGCCCACTGAAGTCGGCCCTGAAGGACGATGGGCTCCGTCTGGTGTATGTGTGCGTCTATGTTGGATGTAAATCACCAGTATCCCATAACAGCATAAATGGAACCATTCACTTTGAGTGTCTGCTGGACAGCTCGTCTGTGGCGATGCACTCAAGAGATTTTGACGATGGGAAATTGGTTCCTTAATAATTTGCGCATTTTTTGACCAAACAAAATTCTTTTTATAACTTTGGATTATGTCCAAGCGAAGAGTATCCTTGCCAAGATTTACACAGATCGCAAAAAATCCCAAGGAGGAGTTCAAAAAGTAGTTTTCCATTTCTTGCAATTTTGCAAAAAAATATTAAGGGGGAAGTGGACGTGGCCTATCTCAGGTGACTCGGTACTATTCAACGAATCTGTGGATATGTGGTTTTTGAACGTGCGACATGGTGTCAAGAGTTATAGACCAAAATGCATTTGCCTTGGTTATAGCGTCCCCTGTTGGTGGACATATGTGATTTTTTTTTTTTTTTTTTTAACACATCTGAGGTATGTGCAGGGGTCTGGACCAACCCTCCAAATTTCACTGCTCTGCCTGGCACAGTTTAGCCTGCAGCACCACTTTTATCAACAGAAAAATAAAAATCAGAACAAAAACAACAGGGTTTCCAGATCCTGTGTGTCTGAGAAACGCCTCTGCTTACATACACGTCCCCCAGCCCCTTAATGATTCATCAGTAGAAACATTTTCACAGATTTCATTTTATTAATTTCCTTTAATTGTTTTGAGCAGAAAAGGACAAAACAAAACCATTTTAAGTGTACAAGAAATTTGGTAACAGAATACATACATTAATAACTAAAATATTAAGACAATATAGCAAAATGGGCGGCACGGTGGTGTAGTGGTTAGCGCTCACGCCTCACAGCAAGAAGGTCCAGAGTTCGATCCCCGCACCATCCACGGGGGGACCTTTCTGTGTGGAGTTTGCATGTTCTCCCCGTGTCTGCGTGGGTT
>JAPTGZ010000019.1:23135160-23159924 GCA_029814645.1 Fowleria isostigma
CCCATAAAGACCCAAACATCCACCATCTACCAAAACCATCTACTGATATAAACTGTTTAATCCCTGTTTATCCACTATTACATAAATAAATTAGGTAAAATACAGTTATTCATCTTTTCATGGCCATCAGATATAACCCATTTGGATGTCCAGAGACTCCGTAGTTACCATGGAAGCACCATCATCTTCTACAACATTGATTCACCAGTAAAACCCATGTAGTTGGATCTATGACAGTGGATGGACACACTGGGGTTATGTTCAGTTAATCATAGACTTGCTGTATAAGTCACTTTTTCTTCAGTTTTCTCTGTTTTTATATAATAATCCTCAACTTTACTCTAAACTTTTGTGAACACCTACATGATTAGTAAATTAAATTGGAAAATGCCTGATTTTCACTAAAAAAACACAAAAAACAAAAGATAATATAACAACAAATGGCAATAAACAACTTAAGGATGATTAAATATAGAGAAAAAATTATTTAGGAAGTGATGCAAATTTCACACTGGGTCTTTATGGTGAAATGTGTAAAGCAGTCAAACCAGGGGTAAAAAAAAAACTACAGTACTTCTGTAAAATAAAGTGGTCATATTTAGTGTGACCTTTTGCTCAGTATGAGTTTTTTCCTGCATTCATTTCCTGATGTCTTGTACCAGGTTTCATTAAACACATGTCTAATGTTTCTAACTGTTGATGTTGATTTCTTAACATAGGGTCAGGGGTCACACTAAATAGCCACTTTAACCTTTACAACCCATTTATTTCAGTTTTTTGTCTTTTAAGGTTGTGAATATGTGAGCCTGTATGATGATAAGAAATAAATGTGTTTCTGCTCATTTCAACCCTGTATAAACAACATAGCTAAAGGCGGCCTAAGACTTTTGCACAGTACTGTACATGCTACCCAGGAGGCACTGCTTTCACTTTACATTTGTAGAGGAAAAAGTTGGTTAATCTACTGATATCAAGGTCATCTGAAAAAAACCAACACTTTTGGAAATGTACAAAATAATAATAACAATTTCAACAAGTGGTGCCAGGCACAGCAAACCCCACCTTGTACATATTTGGCCCATTATAAGTAAATGGGAAGATTTTTTTTTTTTTTTAAATCGTCAAAAAATTTAAACTTTGATTTACTTTTCCCAAAATGTAGTGACATCTATTCTGGGTCACTGGCAATTTGTAAACCCAGTTTGGTATGAATTGAACCAATAGTTTTACTGCTAAAGTGTTAACAAAGAAACAAACTGAACCAAAAACAATACTACAGTAATGACTGGGGGGGTCATAGGGTGTTGAAGCTTATCTCATCACCATTTGGTGGGGGTGGGGTATGCGTTAGACATTTCATTACAGAGCACCTTAATGATTAATAAATAAATCAGAAACAAATATAGCTCATTATTTTTGAACTTTTATTTTTCTTCAGTCAGTAGCTCCATTGGAGATGGCTGATAGTACTTATCAGCCACTATCTGAGTCAAACTCCGCTCATACCAATAGGATATGAAACATCCTATTGGTGCCCAGGCATCAATCAGTATATCTTTAGTGTTTATAGAACTTTTTTTAGATGTAGAAGAGACCAAACAACTGCAGTAGGATTTGTTTTGTCTCCTCCTCCAAACCGTGTTCCATCTGTTATTACTTCAGACTCTGCTGACCAACAGGCAGGTCAAGCGTGACGTCAAACTAACCCCTGTTATCTGTCAAAGGGCCTGGATGTTACAACTCCTTCTCCTTAGTGTGTTAAGTCATTAGATACATAAGATAAGAGAGTAGTCACCGCAGCACTAAGACCTCAGAGGACAAATGTGGGAGTTGATGAGGTCAGTGACAGGTCATGTGTGTCTTCATCTCACATTGTTCCACAGTACAGCACATTTTCTTTTTTTGGTCCAGACTGTAAGGGCATTGCTATCAGGCTGACAGATCGGAACTGAACAACCTGTACTGTCAGTAATGAGACCTTGGGAGTTCTTTTTCATGGTCAAATGTTAGTTATTTATGGTAAAGAAAGGCTATTGATTCATCCTAATCTATAAACAACATGGGTCTGATTAGAATAAATGCAGCACAGCGCTTGAAATAGCCTCAAATGTGCTTGCATGTTAAAGCTGAGGTGGGATTAATTTAACTGCAGTATTAAGAACAAAGCTGTGCTGTTTACATGATAAGTAACACCTTATTTAGGCCTGGCTGGTTCCATATGTTTGTGAAAAGAGTGTGCCATAGATTGACACCTCCACACTTGATTGTATTCACCCAGTCATGAGATCTCACTCTGTCTTGTGATGTGTCCTGACAGCGGAGTGGTCGGGACACAGCGGTCCTCTGTTAGCCGGTCCTCACCCAGCACACACTCTTTACCCTCCACCTCAGTGTTTTACTCTCTTGTAGTAAAGGATTTCTTCAGTGTACACTTTTGTTTTTGTTTTAGCAGCGTATAGAAGTGTCATCAGTAGCAAGGTCAACAACAACTAACAAAATAACAAAAACTAAAATTCAAAACATTTTCGTGAACTGAAATAAATGAAAACAATTTAAAAAACAAACGGTAACTAACTGAAACTGTTGTGTGTGTTTACAAAACTAACTAAAACGTACCGAAATTATAGATGAAATGCCCTTCATTTTTGTCTTTTTCAATCAATTTATAAACCTTTTGGACTGGTATGAAATTGATTTATTTTGCTCTAGCAGTAACTTAATACATTTTTTTTTTTTTAAATGGTATCCTTGGTTGAGTTTTATTACACACTGCTTACTCTGATCTTAATTAATCCTGCACCTGACAAATAACCCGAAATATGACGAAAACTAAAACAAATACTAAAACTAATAAAAACTAAACTAAAACTAAGCCTTTTTGAAAAAAGGAAAACAAACCCACTCTAAAAACTAACTGAAAAAAAAGTCAAAACAAAATAAAACTAAACTATTACAACCTTGATCAGTATCTTTGATCCTGTTGGTCTGGTAGATGACATCATACCATCAGTGATACTCAACAGTCCTAGCTGTATATCATATTTATAGAAGATATGGTTTGGATTTATGGAGATGCAAATTGATAGAATGGCTAAATTAGAGTTAAATATTCCTAATTGTTTTTTCAGCACAAAAAGAACCTTTTTGACATTTTGTTGCCTCTCCTGGTCACAGAGTCCACCCCATTGCACCACCAGGTTCCTCCTACAGTAGCTCATACTGGACTTTCTTTAGAGTTAATTCCCACAAAGACCTCACAGCTAACCACAGTTCCAGCCGTATACATTATGACAAACACGTGCTAACGGGTTATAGCGTCTCGGCTTTACTCCCATCAGCAGGGTGGAACAGTCAGCGACGCATGAAGGATCAGACATGAGACTTCGCCACCGTGTTGCCACTGGATCACTCCCTCCTGGTCATTACTGTCCACTAAGACTGGTAGTCTAGAACACTATGGACTCATTAAACTCAAATCAAAGCCTGATAGCAGGTCACTCATGGGATACTAATGCAATTACAGAAGGCAGACTTTACCAAATAAAACTTTCCCTAATTTCTCCTTGTCTGCAGCCTCGTAGATTGTGGGATGGTCCTGCACAATTTTTGTCATAGTGTTATGATAAAAAAAAATTATTGTATAATATATTCAGTATTGCCTAGTTTCATGTTGTATACCAAAGTAAGTTCAGGAAAATGAAAATAAAAGTACTTATACACTTGACAAAAACTAGGAGAAAAACAAACTGCAAGATGAGATAACAGCTAAAATGTTAAAACTTTTGCTCTGATTTCGACAAGTGTTTTGCTTTGTTTTTCCGTCAATGAAAGGCTTTGAGAAGAATGCTAAGCTGATTGATGACCTTGAAACTAGTTCCTGCCTTTTTGTGTGTGTGTGCTCGTAAACCACTGGAGTATAAAGGACTTGTCATAGGAAATGTTTTCCCATCAACCTTTACTTAAATGGATTGGGCACCGGTTTAATTGTATTTGGTTTGATCCTGGTCCTGCTGCTTATTGAATCTCAAACATACCTTTGTGGCACTGTCTTGTGCCCTATCCACACATGTCAGTTACATAAGTACCATAGCCTGTATCTTATGTGTTGTATAATGCTGGCTTTCCATTCTCTTCCTTAGAGTTAATAGTTATCTTGGTAAATAATTTATTCAGACGCTGCCCCTCCCCATATGGGAGACCCTGTGGGAGGGTTACATTTCCTTGAGGCACAGAGTAGCAAAGGGCATGGGAGCCCAGATTTAACCTTGGGAAAGTCTGAATGTTGGAGGAAATGCTTAAGATAAAAAAAAAAAAATTGCCCAGAATTAGAGAAAAAAAAGTGGGAAATGATTATTATTATTTATTTTTAAAGTACTGAAGTATGTTTAAGAGAAAGCCATGGTGTAACAGTTACACTTTCAGCCTCCAAACCTGCTTTCTAGGATGAAGCTATGTCAAATATTGTAGCATGAGAATAGACTTAACATTTCTGATAAGTCAATATGTGTGTCTGGTTTGTAAAAAGTTTGCTGAGTGTCAGAGATTTGTCGCTTCCTCTTTGGGATCACATGTTCGGTTGCTGAGTAATCACTCTGTCTGTGTAACATACAACAGTACAGGATGTTCAGTTTTAAAACGCACCATCACACTAGACTTTGGTATCTGGGTGGAAAATGTGTCATGTTGTTGTCTCTGAATATTGTCACTCCCTTCATGGTGTTTTCATCTCACAGGAAATTGCGCGTCATCTTCGTCCATCTACACTGCGTGCTCTTTACGGCAAAGACAAAGTGAAAAACGCAGTCCACTGCACAGACCTCCCTGAAGACGGTGATCTGGAGGTGGGTGGTGGTCTCACTGATAGATGCACATTCTCCTCTTCCATGTCCTGTAGTGCTCACCCACATTATTCATCTGTGTAATTCCTCTGATCCTTCAAATCCTTGCATAAATAACTACCTTGCATTTAGCCAAGAACAAAACCCCGGCTCTGTGAAGCTTGTGTCCTTAGACAAGTCTCATGACTGCGCTCTGTGGGCCGGGGCAGCCTTAGATCACACTGGGTTTGAGGAGAAGAAGAATGGCAGGGGAATTTGAAACAAAACCATTGTTTGGTAGGGAGTGGGTCTGACCCATCAAGCGTCATTGTTCAGGAAAACTCCTGATCTGCGGCCTAGACAAATGCCTCCTTGTTAACCATTAGCCTGTGAGTTGCCATTTTCCCAAGATGGGGACATAGTACCGAGAAAAAGTGTTCTGCATTAACAATCCACTACTCTCTACCACTTTACTACAAGACCAGTCTTATAAAGGATTTAGTGTTATACTTGGGTTATTAATCAGACTTTAAACAATTTATAAGCGACTATTATAGACGTTAGAACCTAGTTTTCACGCAATAATTTGGGATCACTGTTTGCCAAGATCAAGTAACCACTATACTTTTTTTTATTCAATTAAAGGTCTGACTCCTTGCTTAGCTTACTCTGATCTATTTGTTAGCCAATATGTTAAAGGTTCAACATGCAATTTGTACAGGTTTACTTATATGATGTTTGTGTTGGAGTCTGTTTTGACATTTATTGCCACATCAGTAATAACAGTCATTACACTGATTTCTGTGTGGTGGATAAAATCTGTTTTTGCTTTTAAAGGCCTTACATTCACTCCTGTGTGCTTCATGCTCCCTTACAACAGCAACTACATACAACACTAGCTAACATTAGCTTAGATCTGAATTCAGCTAACTCCAACACAAACTTTATGAAAGCACAAATACATATTGAACCTTTAAACTGTCTGCTGTTACTATCAGTTATTGCATATATAAGTTTAAAAAAGTCTTTGTATGAATCAATTTGACATGAAACCAGTTAATAGTAAATGACATTTTGTGAGCATTAAAATGTGGTTATAAGTAGTTAAACTTAAATAACTTCTAATTGTTATAAGACAAAGGTAGTTCAGTAACCAACAGCAGTGTTTCACCAAAATGTCAGTCAAAGGCAAATGCTTGAAATTTCATGATAATCAACAAAATGCAAAACTATACAGGATTCCATGAACAAGTTTGGAGCAAAAAAAATTCCCTAGGTTGTGCACTGTTGTCAGGAGGAAACTCCATAAGTTGTTACACTTCAGTGGATTGAAGAGAGCTTTCTGATGCGGTTTTTAATCTAAAATTTCTGAGGTCTTTTTCATGGATGAAACTGAGTAATTTGGTGTCATTCCATAAATACCTGGTGTTTCTACTGTCCATGTTTTACACTCTAGTGCTTCATTATTCTCATGACGTGTATTAACTCATCTTTGAGAACTTTCAAAATCCACCTCAAGTGAACAGCTTCCATCAACAGTTTCTAATATAATTCTGTAAAATCTGCATGAAATATGTTTATGGAAACGTGACATCTTAGGGTTTACAGTAAAGGTAAATACAGGTTCACCATTTGGCAAAGACTAAACTTGTCCCTTATTCTCATATTGTCTATAAATATTTTACAACAGCAGTTGTATATATTTACATTTATTTACAACTATGACACAGTTGTATTTTTCATTCAGTATTACATTTAGATGGTCATTAATGTTTGATTTCTTTTATAGGTGCAGTATTTCTTCAAGATTTTGGACGTATGAATGTACAAGAGGAACATGCTTAACTCCATATTCAAAGACTTCACAATTCTCTTATTTTTCGGTTTATTGTTTCAGCCTTATGCAGATTAAATAAAGTGACAAGAGCAGACTCCTGACAGGTGTTTTGATCTTCAACATTGAATTAAGTATTTTCACACCAACTAAACATCTTATTACACGGGATACTGCATTGCCTCTGATATTCTAACTTTTGACCAGCGCCTTTGGTATTGGATTCATTACATTACACTTTGAAAAAAATGTACAACTGCATAAATATAAAATTCTTCCACCATGAAAATGGCTAAAACATTCAATAGTAAGTTGCATCACGTCACTGTGATGTCTCCAGCAAAACAGATTTAAAAGCACTGAGTTGCCACTGTTTCCATGGAGGTGACAGTCTTCTAGGCTGGACCCACAAAGCTCTACACTATGAATTAAGAATAAACAGATGTAAGAGTATTAAACAGAAATGTCGTCAAACCATATCCTACAGCTAAAGTGAACAACAAAGAAAAGGTACAAATGTATCCTTCCACAATCATCTTGAACAACTTGGTAAAGAAACACAAAAAAAAAAGAGTCCATGGAGCGCAGTTATTTACTCATACATGGGCCTTAAAGGTTCAGAGTACCATGCTAGTATTTCAGTTAGTTGGGGCACATTAACACACACTCCACACACTCACATAAAGTAACACGCCTGCACACAGACACAAGTGCACACGCACACACCTTGGACCACTAAAGCTGACATAAGACAAAAGAGATTACAACATGGCTAGACTACAGCACTGGACACTCCAAAAATATATAGAAACCACATTAGGATGAAATACTTTGGGGACAGAAACACAGCTCGCTACACGTCAGTAGTGGAATTGCAGGTTTACAGTAATAGATGAAGAACATCCCATGGCTCAAGGAATATTTTCATTTACAGTAGAATAAATATTTGCTATTGCTACTCTTGTATTTTACATTCTAACCCTCGACAAACACACAGAAAAGCTAGTGTAAAGCACACAGATTAAGTGTAGGTCCTGTATATCGTGAATGTTCAAAGACTAGTGGTGTTTTATCTGAACTCTTTTTTTATTTCTCTACATTTATTTTGTTTTTAAAATGAGAGTGCTTATCATGGCTGAGGTCATGAGTTGACTGTGATCTTAACATCAAAACGTCCTTGGTAACGGTCTTTCTCGCTGTAGTTAATGTTTGCTCCGAATACTTTGCACTCGATGCGCAGCTCCTGCTTCATCGTGAGGTTGGTAAACTGAATGGCCACCAAGGGCTGCAGGTACTGGGGGTGCAGCAGCTTGCCGTAGTATGGGTAGTACTGAAGAGGAAAGCCGCCGTTGAAGCCAAAGTACTTGATCTCTCCGATCTTGTCTGCATCCTCTTCCCTCTGCAACGACATTGACCCCATTAGACACATGACAAGTACTAATAATAATGATGTTCTAATTACATGGGATGCACCAATCCGTCTATCTTTTAGAGCAGAATGGTAGCAACAGCTGTTTATGCTGTACTTCATTTACCTCTGATTTCAGAAATTACATAAAACAATGACACCGCACCCACACTGACGGCACTCTAGTGTAGTTACAACTTGGAAAGCCAAAGGTAACACCAGCTCAACCCAGAGTAGAAAATGTTATGATAAACAATTTTCCTATCAGTTACTATTGATGACTATCAATATCGATAACTATCTGTATGAAAAATCATTATTTGTTTACAATTTAAATCCAAAGTTTTTGTCCCAAGTCAACCAGTATAATATTCTGTCAGAATGACTATTTTTACCTTTTGTTACGAAACGACTGTGACAATGTCATTTTACTCTTGATAAAGTGTAACTGGGACTCAGTATGTAACCATCACACCTGGTCAGAGGGGATTACTGAGGTAGAAATAAAAAGAGGAATATGTCTGAAAACAATGTTATTCCAACTTTGTGGGAAACCACATATAAATAATCCATCTATTTATTGAATTGTAAATTATTGAGTTATGAGGGTGGCTATCCCGCCTATGGGTGAAGGTAGGGTACACCCAGGAAGTGTCACTGCAGTGTACTCCACACAGGGACATATAAAAAATAATAATTGTAATAATGTAAATACATATTAATTAACATTCCCTTATTAAGATGATAATCATTATTGAGTTTCTGTTCAGATTTGAATTTTCTTTGTAAATGGAAACATTAGTGATCTGTCCACAGGTGGAAGTTGACAGATCCTGTGTGTATGACTGATTTAATAATAACACACAACTAAGTCTGAAGTATTCCTCTGACTTTCTGAATCCGAAATCCGACTTCATCACCATTCCCCGTTGTACTAAAGGCTCCGTGATCACAGAACAGCTCAACTACAGAATCTAACTTGACTGCTCTCACTCCATTCACTTCTGTTTCAATAGTCCCAAGTCCAGTTCAGCGTTCTATCCAGTAGCTTGTGTTTTGTGCTGAAATGTGGATTACATGTTGAATGAAACAGTTTTGTTCATGGCAGACTGCTCCACTTGTAGTGATTCATAAGTGACACAGGAAAGCCAGATTTTGTGACTGGTGAAGTATTCCATTTCACCGTGTCTTTAAGGATTATCTTAGTGACGTCACATCTTTTAGTCTATCTTTAAACCATAGGATTAAACCCAGTTTCATAATTGGTGCATCTCTAACATTTACTAATACATCGTTACGCCATACCTTATTTTTGCAGTAAATGGGAATCAGGTTGGGTTGAACTTTGCCCTGCAGAGCATCTGGGAGAGAAGAATTGCCAGAAGGAGCCTTCAAAGAAAAAACAAAACAGACTAATCAACGAGAAGGTGGTTATATTATGTCTGGTTGCAGCAGCAGGAGATCAAGGCTGAAACTAAATGTGGTTTTACAAAGTGCAACAGCATTTATGATATAAAATAAAACTCTGCATTTCTGGTATAGAGGTGATTGCAGCAAATCATTTCAAAACAAAATGCCAGGCTAATATTAAATACCAAATGTGCACTAATAGACTGTTTTAGCAGGGTTTTTTCCTTTTTACAGTTGTTTGTACATTTCTGAGCAGAGCTTGTGTTATTTTAATGGATCAGTGGATTGTAGTGCATGTTTAGAGAGGGTAATATTAGCTAACAGTTCAGTTTTCACTCCATGCCTGTGTCTGAAATCATTATCTGTTGACACAATAGTTTATTTTGTGGTTATGCCATTTACCAGTGTGCAGATTCTGATGTAAATAGTGGATGACATATAAAGTGAAACTGTCACAAATATTGTCCATTATCTTTAATCTGTAAACTTGATCTTCTTTGTTAACTTGTATCGGCACAAATTCCAAATTATAAACTCATTTTCTTTTACCAGGGTGAGGGATATAGTATGTTTGCTGTGAACTTGCCTTTGGTCTGAAGTTGACGATCCTATTGAGCTTGACAAGAAGGCAAGGCTTTCCCTCCTTGAAGCCAAAACTGGCATCATCGATCCCTGAACAGTCCCCCAGCCAGGTCTTGGAGAAGCGACAAGCTTTCCTCTTGCCTTGATTACTCTCCAATGCTCCACGTTCGACATATGTCTGAGGAGTAACTGCAAGGGGAAAAAGCAATCAATAGACCCTTAAGTATTGGTAAATTCCATAGATCATGTAGACCCTTTGTAGTTCTAAGGAGAAAACCACCAAACACACCATTTAGAGTTTGACTATGTCTGGTAAAATACCAGTTGTTGAGGAATTTTTAAACAGTTTGAAAGAGGGATAGTTCTGCTAAATAAATGCTGCAGTCAATGGATAACTATGGATAAAGATTTCTAATTCAGAGTAACTATCTAAGTGAATAAAACTGAAAGAAATTGTTCAATATAGCTTGTAATTCCAGTTTGACGACAAAACATCTTAGTGTTGGAAGGAAGTATATTCATAGTTTGTAAAATATCCAACACCATGTAGATAGCTCCTAATGATCTGTAACATCTTGTTTGTAATTTAAAAAAAAAAGTTTATTCATTGTGTTTTAAGCAGTTTTTCCCAGATTATCATTGTTCACATTGTTCATGTTGCGGTGTTAATGAAAACATAGTTTCCAATCAGATCAGTCAGAGAATATGACAGTGCTGGTGTGATGGTCGTACACGTACCTCCACAGTTTTCAAAGTTCCTATCATCGGTCTGGAGGCTGTCCTCATACAGCTTGAGCAATTTCACCATGGAATCAATGTATTTGCCATATGTTGAGTCATCATTCATATTGAAAACTATTTCTGATTTGTCTGATCGTGGTGTGTGTGATAGACCTGAAAAAAAAAAGAAAATTGTTAAATGAAAATTAAGGACTGTGAGCAGGAAAACCAGAGAGTGAATAGTTTGGGGAAAAAATAAAAATGTATTCTGATAAACATTTCAAGCAAAAGCTACAATATAAGTCTAACAGGCTCTTATTGTAATGCCCCGAGGGAGTCTTGGATCTATTGTCTTAGGACAGCACACACTGTGGGGTCTTGGGGATTTCCTTCGACGGTCTCTGTCAGCTCTTTATAGCTGTAATTTTCCACAGACCTTGTGCACGAGGCCTCGGTGAGGCGTGGCGTGAAGGGAATCAGATGGGTACGACGAGTCGGAGGCAACATGACAATATTTATTAAATCTTTGATGGCTGCGCTGTGGAATTACCACCGGAGCAACATTTCAGGCGGTTGTGTGCAACAGTGACGGAGAACTAACATTTGAATTTGAGAGCAGAGCTTGTGAAAGTTCACCGATCCCCTGCCCCCACCCATCCAGTCTCACGTGTGTCTCTCTCACAATGGAAACTTTTAGCCCCAGAGTGAGAGGCGGGCTGAGCTCTGAAAAAAAAAAAAAAAAAAAAATCTAACTACTCTCTGCTTCCTTTATCATGCCACTACTGGAAACTCACTTTGAACCAGCTCCTTGTTTGTTTTCTGCTTTTGCCGGGCATGTCTGATTGTCCACTGTGGTCAAAGACTGATATATGAAGCCACTCATCTACAATGGTTGCTAAAAATACCTCCAAGGCTACAGCATGTGCTCTGCAAACATGTACTGGCACAATACGACGCATGAATCTGCACCTTCTCCCGAGTTTGACGGTAATTTTGTAACGCTCCTAATGTGGCAGCCACAGCATGTAGAGTGTTTTCTCTGAAGATTACAGATTACAGAGAGAATTTTCTCAGGCAAAACAAGCTTAGGGGCCAATCAACTGAGACAAACTTGATCATTTTTGTAAGTATGAGCTGTAAACAGAGCCTGGTGTACAAGTATAAGTTAACATGTTGGGTCTGACGTGATCATAGCACACATGAATGGCTCCAGTCACAATGAGTGTTGTAAACTGTAAGCTACAACAGTTTCCCCTGTACCCTGAGGGCGAAGGCATTGACTGGCTGAAAGGAGTGAAGGACAAAATGGCTGAACCTATCTAAGGTCAGACAGACTTCAGATAGAGTAGCAGCTTAAAGGCACACCCCAACAGTCACTTTTAATATCACCACAGAGACTTAGCCAACGAGCAGCCCTGAGTAGAGTTACACAGCCCGGTCCAGAACTCACTGAGCTACTGCTGCTGGACTGTTCGAACAAAACTGTTACAGCAATTCAGCATCAGAAACCAAAGTCAGATTATCTATCCTTTATACAGAGAGAGACTTCAACACAAATAAAGCAACAAAGGGCTTTCATGTAGCAAGACAAATCACATGAAACACAAACTTTAACTCTTTGCCCCATAAAGATGACATTTGACATCCACCACCACCATCACCACCACATCATTAATGATGAGTTTTGTTATATCATTAAAGATGTGATTTGACAACCATTACAACAGGTTCCATTTTTCTAATGCAACAGATGTTGTGATAGGTGGAAGTGACCATCCATACTAGGCTAACTAATAGGATTAAATGATAAATTTTCTTTATTTTTCTTTTAATTTCTTTCTTTGTTTATTTACTTATTCTATTTTTTAAGTTGTTTTTAATTCTTTATCAATTACTTATTTATTCATTAAAAAGATGTTTTAAAAAATTACATAATAATAATAATAAATTTTCACTGTTTTTTCCTGAAGTAGTGATGATTGTAGCCATGGGAAAAAGAAACAGCACACCGAAAAAACAAAATGTTCCATGGGTCGAACTAGGAACATATATATGGGTTGTTCCTAGTAGGTGTCCAAGGGGGACAGAGTTAACAGATGAGTACTAAACCAGCCACATAAATAGAAACATCGAACTACATGTTGAATGTTCTTACCTGGGGGAGCGACTCTGTCCTGATAGGTTGGTTTATAGTTGCTTAATGTGAGCATCATTGCCTGAATGGTCCCGATGAAAATTCCAGCCAAGCATCCATAGAAAATCACGTAGAACAAGAAGATTTTAACTGTGGGAGGACAAAGTTCATTTAGTTAGAATGTTTAAAGCCTTTTTTTTAAGTTTACGCCAGAGACAGAGAGCGGGAAACAAACAGAATCTCTTAAATCCACAAACCTCTACCACACAGTATGATCTCTTTCTTCCTTTATTATGGAAGCCATTTTAGAACAATAGTAATTCCTTTTTTCGCCTAATTTAACATTTACTTCAATTATGCAACAGCAGGAGGGCCACAGTTCCAGTAGAACAGGGTGAGTCACTAGTCATTCCAGTCACCGCAGCCACCGCTCACACAGACCCTTCCCCCGCTGTTAACGCCACTTACAACCAGTTAGACATAGTGGAAGCAATGGGCCTTTTCTTTACTTAACTGAATTAAAGGATCCACTTATTCTCGCTCAATACATGCTCTTGAAGCTGTGTGTTAGCACTGTTTACCCTGTTTCTGCCCAGAAAACCAGCATTCAAAGTTTATTTTCATGTTATTGACTAAAGTTAATCACTGTCACATCAGCTCAAGTGTTCTAGTTTGTTTTTTGTTGGGATTTTTTCCCAGTTTTCTTAGTTTTGACAAGATTGTGGCTCAAATGATTACCCGACATTTGGATTTATAAACTGAGTATTGAACATGAGCTTTATAACCAATCACAACACACAACTTTTCCCTTTAGCTTATTTTATACCAAATCCCTTCAAACATTTCCCATCATCCTCATGCATGCTGACAGTTTATGATAAATTAGCTCTGCTTCCTGAAACACTCACAGACAACATCACTCTCTAAGACTGTCATCGATGTTGCCATTCTTGATGCAGAGTATTTGTTTTGTCATAACACCTTCCCACGGTGTATTCCCCAAGCAGTTACAAGTCCAATTCAGCCACAGCAAAACCAGTTTGGCGGGCTGATTACAGGTTCAACACAGCACTCTTATCGCAACTCCACATGCTGCAGAATACGGGCTCAGTGGGCCTGCCTTTTCACGCCATGCGTTATGCTGATACAATGAGTTTACAGTGTTTCTGCCACTTGTTACATCCCTTTTACTGATGCCGCAGTGGAGCATATGCACGTGCTTATATGACAGATTCCCTTACACACACACACAGCTGAAACTCAGAAGTCTCCAAATCTACCTGGATTTCCACATTTTTAAGCTTCATTTTGGGCTTTCATGGGTTACAACATGGCTGCAGCTTGCCTTGACACATGTCACCAATGTACATGCGTGGTGAGCTATTTTGCAATGAGCATGTCTGCAACCATAGCAGGATTCCTCTGTGATGCACCTGTTGAGACCTAGTCAGGCAGCGGCACTCAAGCTCATACATGACTAAATATCAGAATAATTAACATGCAGGGTGTCTTTTGTTCAGAATGGGTCATCTCAGTAGTCAAAACTCTGAGTCAGCACCTGTTGTGTACCTGAGTAGAATTTGCAAAACAAATGGATGCACATGAAAAGGCGTGTCTACACATGCAGACTTCTACCATCACTATGCAATTCTTTCTTCTGTGCTCTTATGCCTACTGATTTCAGTCTTATTTAGGGAGTTTATTTTTTTTCTCCTTTTACTGTCCTGGAATCAGAATAAAAGCCCAGTGTGTGTCTAAGCAGCACAATAATTATAAACGTCAATTTCTGGGAAGGGCAGCAGATCATGTTTTTGTGAGTGCTTGTGGGTGATGGGTACGTAACACTGTTTGGCAGCCAGAAATGTAAATAGCCCAGAAACTGTCCTAGTGGTGTTGTTGAAAGGCAGAGTCTGAATGGAGAGCACCTCCCCCACCACCAGACTGCTGCAGCGTGTTGTGAAGGGACCGTCACCCCACATTCACACCACACTGATGGATCCCAGGCTCGAACTGACTCCGCGGTGTTGACTCACTACATAACTCTTACGTTTTCCTCACATTTGTTTGTGTTATTTTACAGCTGAATGTGTGAGATTCAGCTGTCTGACATAACGACACGGACACGCTTCGAAACAAAAAAAAAAAAAGGAGCGCTCTTGTCACGATGACACTCATCATTTCCTACATTTCCCATGTTAGACACGACGACGACTCTAAGATGAAAAAAGTAGATCATAGCCGGAGCACGTCAAACCGGCGGATTAATACATGTTTGGAGAAGTGAGTCGGTGAGGAGGGCAGACCTGTTGCTTTTAGTGCTCGTTTACAGTTTGTGCGACATGGCTACTGTAACCGCCAAAACAACACTACAATAACTACACTATCCCGTAATATTACCACATTTCAACAACTGGTGGTTTATTCCTTTACGTGTTGCGGAAGCCACTTTTAACTTCGCTTCCAACTCTCTAATGACTTCCACGCTCGCGCTCTGACCGCGCGCACATTACCGTGATTGCTTTACATTACACCTAAAAAAAAAAAAACTTAATTTGAGCTTCGTTTTAATCTGTAAAAGAATGCTCGGTCTAAACATGCCGAGTAATCTCTCCGAGAAAAAAATAACTCATCGATGGAGAGAGAGAGAGAATGAGAGAGAGAGAGGGGCGGCCCTTGAGACATGTGAGTCGTGATCTGTTCCACAGCACCGCGTTTACCGATCCAAAACCCGGCTGTTCACACACAGAAAAAATGTCAGTTACAGTTTCTAACAGGGTTAACCGGATTTAATGGGTGCGGTATAACGAACGGGGCTTAGTTATCCTATCAAATGTGGACCGTATTAGCCAAGTCTTAAAGTATTGAAACAGGAGTAAAATGATTAGTTTAGTGTTGCGTTCAAGTGAAAGTGGTGGTAGCGGTGAAGGGGGGGGGCTCGACCGACCCCTACCGGGCCCGTCTTCTACAGGAGCCACAGATTAGCGATAACGGCCCACAAACGACAGGAATAAAATGTCCTCTGTCCCCTCTTTCACTCTCATTGGCAGGAGGGATAAAAGGTGGAACAGCAGGACACATAACCCAGCCCAACTTTCACCATTTGGTCTATAGTCAAAAGTCGTGGCCCTCCACTGTCTGTCCTTCAACATGACCTTTTCATAAAGGACGTTTATTAATGAATGGCTCCATATGGTCTGTACACACGGCAGTCATTTTAAATTACAGTGTCATAACCGTAAATGCTAACTATCTGAATCACGTGAACTGCCGTTAAACTGTCAAAGCACAAATACAACGGGAAGGCTGAGCGCTTTTTTTTTTTTTTTTTGGAGCCAGTTAATCGATTTTCTTTTCGTAATTGACCCTGGTTCTGTCTTTTGGATGACCTGTGGCACATCCCCGCACCCTTTTTCTCTTATTTCATCATCCGCTTTCTGGCTTTCCAAACCAGTTGGTTTTGATTTACCAGATACTTTCAACACACACAGCCTCCATTGAAAGCCCGAGTCACGACGCAGCATGTCAGACACGGTGTGTTCTAACAGGTGCTGTCTGTGAGCCAGGAAATGGCGAAAAAAGAAAAAAAAAATCTCCATTGATCACCGCGCTTTCCTACAGTCTGACTATCACCCAAACGCCGCTCACCAACATCAGCTAGCTTAATAGTTTAGTAGCTAAAATAAAGAATCGGATACTTACACCAACTGCCCCCTGTTCGTCCTAGAAACTCCTTCTTCTCTGAATTCCACAGAAATGTTTTCCACCCGCCGTCACTGTCCTTATTTGCCGACATATTAACTCCCTGGTAGTGTCCCCTGGTTGTGTTAATATGTTTGAACGGTTTGCTTCGGGTAGTTTTCGCCTGCCTGTGGACTGTCCTTTACAGGAAACGCAAAAGGACAGTTTCGTACCCGACTCCGCCAATTGTAGAGCACACAATTTATCTCTCAGGGAAACCGGCTCCGCCTGCAAACTCGCCTAATAAGTTACCATCCGAAGAGGGAGGGCTGAGGGTGGCAAATCACAATCTGCCGCTGCGTTTTGCGTAAGAGAAAACACGAAGGGGGGTTTGGTACACGCAAGCAACACGCATGAACGTACAGACACAGACTGTGGGGCCGCTGGAAACGTCCTACAGCCGCCGCAGACGTTTTAAATGATGCCGGCTCCATGGCAACCGCTGAGGGCTACATCCTTCATCCTTCACGTCGAAGGACCGGTGAGATGAAATGTGAAACAGATCCTCTCATTTGGAAAAACACTGTCATAAAACATATCTAATTATTATTCTAGTCCAGTGTTGGACTGAGTGACTCTAGTGCATGGGTGACAAACTCACTGTAGCTCAGGGGCCACATTTTAACACAAAAACTAAAAAAAGGAACAGGCTACAAATAAAAGTTTATTTTATGCATATCCTGTTGACCTGATTCAATGTCTACATTCATTTAAATGTTCAAAACATTCTCATTATAACTAAAGATCAACAACAGAAAAACAGATCTACCATCTCAACTTAATATTCATGAATGATTTTATACTTAAGGCATTTTTTAAACTTTGTCAAAGAAGTGAACAACTAAAATTCATCATCAAGTCCAGCCCATAATTTCACACCCACAACCAAAATACACCTAAACTTTACATTTGTCCTCACTTTTGTACTTTCAAAAATATAAAGACCTCTTTAAATTATAATTACTCTCTCTTAATTTAAAGAAATCTTGAATGGTATTTGGAACAATATTATTTTTTACTTTTGTACGTCATCTCTAATATTTTAATATTCATAATATCTGACAATTATGTTGAATAAATAAATTAGTAGTTGCTTCAAAATATCCTACTTTATTAATTATTCTAATAGCTCTTTTTTTGTAATTTTTCCAATGTATTTATACTAGTTTTGTCACCCCAAGTAGGGAGGACCAGTGTAATAACAGCACATGAACCCATAAATAATGAAAACTCCAAATTAGTCACTTTCGTTTTAGTGCAGAGGTGTCAAACTCATTTCTTCTACTGGCCACATTCAGTCCAATTGATCTCAGGTGGGTCGAACTGCTATAATAATAGCATCATAACCTATAAATAATGACAACTTTTTTTTGTTGTTTTAGTGCAATAAAATACATTAAATTATGAAAATATTTACATTTGCAAAGTATCCTTTCACAAAAAAAATGTGAATAACCTGACAAAACAGAAATTTGTAAGAAAAATAAGTGCAGTTTTAACAATATTATCTCTCAACTTATCATTTATACATGTGCATTACACACAATGTTACTCAAGCATTTAGTAACAGGTATAATATTGTTAAAAATTTGGAGCTCGTAACTAAAATATAAATATTTTCTCAGGTCGTGTTCTTGGTAGTTCTTTGAGGTTCAGCTGGACTAGTTTTGGTTCAAAAGAGCAAAACTAGTCCAGCTGAACCTAGAACTTAGAAAATGGAATTGTCACTATAGTATTTATAGGTTATTATGCTATTATTTTACTGTTGATCATACTAATCTGAATGTGGAAAATGAAATAAGATGAGTTTGACTCCCTTGATTGTTAATATCTTCAGTGTGATTTTTGCACTTTGCAAATTCATCCTGGCCCCTGGGCGCATGTTTGAGACCCCTGTTTTAGTGCATAAAGGTAAAAGTGAAGGTTTAACAATATTATGCCTCAGTTCATCATCTATACATGCACATTACAACTTACACATCACAGTGGGTCTACAAAACCACAAAACATTTGATAACAGGAATCTGGAACTGAAAAATATAGCATTTAACTTTATAATCAAAACATCGTGCTAAGAATCAGTGACACCCTTCACTATCCGTGTCTTTTGTGTCATTTTCGTACTTGCCAAATTCAACCCATAGGCTGGATTGGATTCTGTGGTGGGCCCGTTTTGGTCTACAGGGCATACAGTCACAGAAAAAAATTATTATCCCATTAAAAGTAATCAGAAACAATGATTATGCAATCAAGCACTAACTCCTGTGTGTATCATATGACTAAAACAGACAGAAAACAGAACATGGAATGTCTAAAAGCACTGTTTTTCTCACGACAATGTCGTAGACATTGCTGTAACAACTAATGTGATTTTGGTTATTATCAAGAAAACATGGAAAATGCATAGATATCAGCTTTAAAATTAAAGTCTCATGAGCTATTTTTGTTGTTATTACATTTGTCCAGACAAATGTACCTTTAGTTGTACCAGGCATTAAAATGAACAAGAAACTGAAGAAAACAAGGGTAGTCTAATAATTTTTTTCCATGACTGAATGTTTGACACCTGTGTTCTAGTACACTGTTGGACAAACTGACTGCAGTGGCCCTCCACAGCTATACTGAGAAGATCAGTAGCTGGTTTCTGGATCTAAGCCCACATGTACTTAAAGCACCAACATGAGCAAAATAACTAATCCCAAAATACATATGAGCCAAGTAATGAAAGTTTGAGTCATTAAAGGAAAAATTAAGTCAAAACTGCTGGTAGGCTGTAGCCAGGGGTGCCATAAGCAAGTAAGTATTGGTGACTCCGAAAACAGAAGACAAATACTAATAAACCTATTTGTTTGTTTTCATTAGTTTTGTACCTCCCCCATGTGTAGGTGACACTGTTATGCCAAGAAGTGTGGATGCAGAAGGACAACTGAAGCACAGCATCATGAACTGCAGTACAGATGATGAGGAAGAAATATTTAGTTACATCCAAAAAGTAAAACTATATTTTACCTGTTTTTTTATATCAATGTAAAAAAAAAAAATACCCTACTATTAAAAATATAATTAAAATGTAAAAGATGGCACCTGTCTCATCAATCTTGCATGAAATCAGAAAATCTCTTGTAAGCGAAATATTGATCCATTTATTTATTTATTTGTTTACGTGACAGGGACAATGCAGCCAAACACAGTTACAGGCTTGCGGCTGATGTCATGCATATAGAGTTTATAGCTAGTGCTAATTTTCAAGTCCTGTCCCTGGTTGGGTTTTTCTGGCCAACCATCCCATTTCCTCAGTGTATTCAATAGAAACAGAGACACTGTCTGGAACTGCTCCATTCACTGTTGATTATGCCCAATCTATTTTATACCAGGCAATAATTTCACAATAAGTTATATGCTATACATACACTTTGTTTGACCTTTCGTGTGTTATTCAACACCATTTGATCACGTGCCAATTTACACCAACATCTCTGGTTCATATACCCCTAACCTTAACCCTCAGGTGATAGTATTTGACGTGGCATGAACATACACACGGAAAGCTTATAATGTGTACAGAAAACATGTCAATTAAAAGTGGCATGTATATGTATGCAGTGTTGAGTCTGGAGAGAACCCACATAGACATGGGGAGAACATACAAAATCCACACACACCCGTCCATGCTGGTTTGGTGCTGGTATTTCTAAAAAATAAATCATGTTATTTGGACTCTCTAGAAAGTGATCTTCAAATTCTTGTTCCATTTATTAGATCTCAGATCAAATAAAAAGCTTGGATGTCAGGTCTGTATGATGTCTTGCTTATCTACCGAGTTGGATTTTAGGAGTTTTAGTTCTTCAACAGACAGCTCCATTGGACCACACATGTGTTAAGTTCCACCGACAAGACTAAAAGCCTCATGAAGTTTACTATCATCAAGTCCATAAACTTATTACCCTTAGTTATTACCTTCTTTTTTTTTCTTAAATCAAAATATGGTCACATGTGGCACCAAAAAGCCAATATGGTGACGTTCATATCGTAACTATTGGCTTTTCAACAGCGGTACAGAAGCTGATGAGTGACATCACAGTTCTTCCATCCTATAATTATGTACATTTTATACATACATGAACATTCCTTGCACTTTTACAGCCGATTCCTCTTAATGCTATGTTGCATATGTAAACCAATCATTTTGGGGAGATACTGATTCCTATTGACATCTGAACCACTAACTATCAAACCCAGTAAGTGTGAATTTGCACCAGATTGTGATGCTTTTTTACTTTAATCAGTATATGCCTAATCACAACTATATGTATGTTAAATATATAATAAAAAATATAACAAATGCATTTAGTTGAGGTAAAAATTATGTCGTTTTATATAGATTTTCTTCTCATCAGTACAGCAATATACACATTTAAATATTTAAGATAATATTTAAGATAAGTACATGTGTTAAATGAACATGAACATACTGTAATTTCACAAACTTCTTTCTTCTTGTTTTAAGAAATGCAAATATGTTTGTCCACCCAAATAAACTTTACTGTGGACCTGTCTTTAGGATTGGGGAGCTTGGGCGAAGAGACAAGAAGCATTAAAGGGAAAATGGCAAGTAGCAGTTAATCACAACAGAACGGAGAAAAGGGGAGTTATTAACCAGCATGAATTGAATTCGACAAAAGGATGAAAGCAAATACAAACTGCACTGAGGAAGGTGAACACAGAAGAAAATATAAGATATGTGTTTAAGCTATGCTCCCTTTAAGGCAATATTAGGCTTTTCTGCCCAGTATAATATTATTTGTTAGCAATTGTTCATAAAATATTGGCAATATCATGCTCTCTGGAACCCAGTGTCACAGAAATGATGTCCAACGTAATTATATTATCGATGTAATTACATGTTGTGCATTTCAGAGGCATAATTTCTGATAATCAGGGTTGGCCCTCAGATATTGTTTATTATTTTATTGAGTTAACAAAACATTTATTTGTGGTAATTAGTGTTAGAAATGCAGTTATAGCACTAACAGTCGATTGTGGTGTCACTCAGTCATCTTGAGTCATAAAATGATGACAATATGTGGTGAGAAAAAAGGTTCTCTTCCTGATGGGGCGTGGGGCATCTGCTTACTGCTGACCCTGTTTATTTCACAATTCAGGAGCAAACACGTTCAAGAATTTCTTAAAGGAAATGAAAAAACCCAAACTGCATCTGCCCTATCTCACTTCCTAAAAAAAACATTCAGTATTAGTAATTATGTTAGTTCCCATGAACAGAATGAGACAAATACAGCACTTAAGTTTTCATTAATAATAAATGACATCAGTCATAGAAGGGTCACAGTATTGATTTTTTTTTTTCAGCCCAGCACATAGGTATAAATAAAGCTTGATTGATTCACAACATCTCAAAAGGACTGGCATAGTCCTCATCAAAAACAGTAAAGTGTTTTAACAAAAGACAGAAAGATTCAGATGTCATGTTTAGGAGATGAGGAGACAGATCTAAAGTGTAAGATCAACTAAAATGATATAATCCAGATTTTTTTTTTTTTTTTTTTTACAACACTTTGATTCAGATCTGCACAGAGTAGTTTACAATGTGTTCACTTCATCTGTATTATCTCTAATTCTGTTCAAATGAGGAGTAAAACAGCTGCAGTCCACTCCTCCTCCTCCTCCTCTTACACCATTAAAAGTAAACAATGCAATGCACTCCTTTGTGGGACTATTGATTCTGCCATGATAACATAGCAGCCCACTGTTTACATAGATCAAGGGTTTGCCAAGATTACCAGGAGGTGCAGCATTCTGAGATAGGTTGAGGATTGAATCTGGTATGCAGCGAGTGAGCCGGACTTGAGCTCATCAACAATAGGGTGTCTATGTAGCGGGCCTCCTGGACGATGGCCTCCTGGACCAGCTTTTCGACAGCGTGGTAGAGACGCACAGGCACTGAGCAAACACCTCAGTTCATAACAATCTTCCACGGACTGAGTAGACACAGTCCGACAGGGAGAGACGGAGAGTGAACGTTAAGTAATGAACTCTTCACCAAACATAACGACTCCGGAGGTAATCATCTAAGACCAGGCCAGCTTGTTTATGTATCTATTTATTTATTCTTCAAGTGAACTTAGTAATCTACGAGTAGTTTTCCTTGTTATTAATGTAAGAAATGTAGAAAGGAAATAACAATGTCATTCTTTGAAGGTTTAGAATAAAAAAAAAAAAAATTGTAATGATGCAGTGCATTAGGGACATTCAGCTTCCTTTTACCTGGGGTTGAAGTGGGAAGTGATGAAGGATTAAGTACAAGATGTAACAAGACAAAACAGAGTAATTAAACTGGAACATGAAGAAAAGGTCTCATGTCAGATTCTGGTACTGACAAAATGGATCTGCACATTGTCGCAAAGTTAATGGTCATTATTATTTATTATTATTGCTGTTTTGTAGTCATGATTGTTTAATTTGCACTATATTATTCATAGGTTCTATTACCCTGCAGCTGGGGGGAACCTGCGTCAAAGTTCTGCTTATATGAAAACGTTACCAAGTACCAGTCTTTTTAAAAATGTATTTAATTTTGGTCAGTATGTATTTTACAAGTGGACATGCAGCACACACACGTAAATTAAACCCTGGCTTTAACCTGCCACTGGCTGAACATGCAAGAACACAATACAGAACTGCAAACTGAAGCCACTTTTCCAAACCTCCACACTGAGCCATGAGTAGAGCAGTTGATAAAGTCAAGGTTGAATGACCAGTGATTAGTAATTACAAATCAATTAATTAATAACTACTTATTACCAGTAATTTTCAGTCAAATATTAAACCCTCCTACCTATCTGAAAATGTCTGTGATTGGTCACATGGTAGATTTTCTGCATCCTGAAAATACATTCAGAGGTGTAGAAGTCTCCTACCCTCTCAGACCATGAATTGCAATAAGCTCAATAAAGTAATTAAGGAATTTCTGTCCAGTGAAGCTAAAATTCTCAGCTTTAAATCCCAGAGTCTTCAGCTGATTTAATATCTTAGCAGAAAAACCTATCAGAGGTGTCAAAAGTATTCATTACTCAGGTAGAAATATATATACTAGGGTTTAATCCAATCCAATCCATTTTTTATTTGTATAGCACATTTTACCAAAACAAAATTTTCAAAGTGCTGCACAGAGTACAAATTAGCATAAATACAATTTAAAAATAGAAATAATATAACATTTAAATAAATAAAAACATGTTCATAAACATATAATAAATATGTAAAATAAAAAACGGTCAGAGGGCCACACAATTCTCATGCCTGGTTGAAAGCCAGTGAGTAAAAGTGTGTTTGTAAAAAGACTTTTGTAGAAGTTGAAGTATCGACTCAAGCTTTTTACTCAAGTAGAAGTGTAAAAGTACTGGTTTCAAAACTATGTAAAGTATAAAAAAAAATGTAAGGAGGAAAAAAAAACTATAGGGACCTATAGTGCACTTCCCCACCTCCCCAAAAAACATTTTTCTAAAGGCCATAATTTTATATTAAATTGTTAATGTGTATAAATGTGGGATGCAGCCTACCTGTTTCAACTCAGATATGCCCATTAAGAATGAAGGCATTTTAGTCCAATGCAAATGTATTACAGAACCATATATGTGTCCTACTGAGCATTAACATGTGTTTCATGGAGCAGAAGATATGGTGACTAGTTGAATATAAGTATTGGAGTGGTACAAAATAAGGTGGATAGATCACGTACAAACCAATAGGATGTCAGAATGTTATGTTTATACTTCTCATCCAAACACAATCAAATTCACTCTATCAAGATGTCGCCATTTGTCTGGATAGTTTTTTTATATTTGAATGATAACAAGCCGAGATGAAAACAAGCAGAAATGAAATAATAATAAATAATAATGGATAAGACTTAAATTTCTATTAAGGCATACTCTTAGCATGTCCAATGGATCCATTCTTCATTCACTCACACATTCATACTTTAACCCATAAAGACCCAACACTACTTTTGTGTCAGTTCTCAAATAAAATTCTCTCTATATTTAACCTTTTTTAACCATAAAGACCCAAACATCCACCATCTACCAAAACCATCTACTGATA
>JAPTGZ010000019.1:23186513-23199540 GCA_029814645.1 Fowleria isostigma
GTTTACCAATATTCTGCCTGTTATTAAATGTTTTGTATACTTGTAGATCCACTGTGATCTGTAAAAGATAAACTAAGGTGTAATATTGTTAAAATTGAACTTGTTTGAAGAAATTTCAGTTTGTTCATATTATTCACATTGGTTTAAAGGAGATTTTGTAGATGTAAACATTTTCATGGTATAATTCTAATAATAATTGTACTTTTTTTGCTATAAAACATAGAGGGAAGTTTGGAGTTGTCGTTATTTATATATTATTATGGTATTATCTTTTTTTGGTTTGGCCCGCTTCAGATCAGATTTGGCTAAATGTGGCCCCCTGAACTAAACGAGTTTGAGACCCCTGTTATACATGAATGTCTGTAAATAAACATGCTGACTCCGTAGACTGCAGTTGCCAGCCTTTTTGGACCACGGAGTGATTATCTTTGAACAATTTTATGAAGCCAGGACTCAGGGCTGATGGGTGAGCAGTGGCAGTCATTTTAGCATAACTCAGCATCCTGTTGGGGTCACAGTTAACAAGAGCTCTGAAAGTCGATTACAGTCTCATCAGTTACTACTACTACTAGAGCATTTGTGCCATACGATGCAGAGGCCACCGACGACAGCTCTCCAACCAGTACGGTTCTGGGCTTCCTTGTCTATGTCCTCTCAGCACATCCCTAGTCCATTCAGCTCCCGGTCAGGGTCTCGCCTCCAGGAGTTTCTAGGGTGGACCCTCCTTCTTTGGCCTCAGGAGTTCCAGGTCAGTGCCTGCCTGGTGGTACTGGTAGCTGGCTTCCTGAGGGTGTAACCAATCCACCCCCACTTCCTTCTCAGGATGTGTTTGGCAGTAGGTTTCTGTTCCACCCTGCACCACAGCTCTTCATTTCTGACTCTCTTAGGCCACCTGATGTTGAAGACGCATCTGAGGCAGTTGTTGATGAATGTATCCTGTGTTGTGTTGTCTTGTTCATTTTCTATGTCTCTGAGCTGTATAGTAGTATTGATTTGACGCTGGAGTTGAAGATGCAGTGTTTGTGTTTGGTGTTCGTGTGAATTTGCCTGGAGTCACATCAATCCCTTCTATTAATTCTTCAATCTTAAAAACAAAGGAATAATATAGATAACAACCACAAGTACATTTATTAGAGGTTCCTAATGAAGAAAATGGGAGCAGAGTCGACCCTGAAAAAAATTGCTTTGTATTTCTAGTGAGAAGTTAATCATCCAGGGCTTTCTGAGCACAGTATTAAACAGTTATCAGCGGTATTACGCATTAGACACCAACACATTGGCTTTGGTATCAGTCTTTTCTTGCCTCTCGGCCACATCTCTGTTTTTCCAACACACAGAACTCTCATCATTGTTTCTGCAGTCTTGTGGTTTATCACCTCCATCTATGAGAAAAAGGAAAGCTCTGATTATGCCTTTCTGTTTTCAGTGTAGCTCCATATCCATATGGTTTCATCTCTCAAATGAAGACATTCATCACAAAACCATGAGCTTTGACAGTCGCCCACACTGTGTTTCACATCTTCAACATAAACATCTATCGTGGGTTTTGTTCAGTGTCAGGAGAAAGAATGTTTTTTGGCTTTACAAACCTTCCCAGTTTCTCTAGAATCTAATAAAACGTCATATAAATGTCTTAATTGCCTGTTATGTGAAGGTGTTGTCTTTTAAGGTACCCCCTAATCCACACAGGGACTCTGAGGTCAGCTCTGTCTCAGAGTCTACCTTAAACTGTCAAGTGAGGAACACTTTTGGGTTTGTCCCATAAGCAGCAAATTACACATCACTCCTGGATATAAAACATCTGGACAACAAAAGGCTTGTAGGAGTACACAGTGAGGCAGCTGTGAGTGAGCGCAGCAGACGGTCTGATTCCTTCAACATGAATTGTGCTCTGCTCATGTTGGCGTTCTCTCTGCTGGCCACGGTGGCAGCCCAGTACCATGACCAACACGACATGCATGACATGGACTGGGTCAACGGCTACCGGCAGGGCTTCAACTTCCAGTGTCCCCATGGGGAAGTCCTCGTAGCAATCAGGAGCTACTTTAGCACGAAAGATGGTTCAGATCGTCTGTGGTCTTTTGAGTGCCAGCCCACACCTGAGGGTCTCGGGGAGCCCACTGACTGCTGGTGGGACGACATCAACCGCGCTGGGATGGAGTGGTAGGTCCTCTGTCTTATATCATGATTTTGTGTCTCTTGTTGTCCACTTGTTTTCTGATAGCTCTGTATATCTGTATATAAGACTGGTAAGCTTTAACATCTGCTCAAATTGTTTAGATAAAATGTAAACTGAACCAAAGTTATTTTATTCATTTTCAACTTTAATGATCCACTAGCTCACCAGAGATCCACATACGGGTCAGGGTTAGGGTTCCCCATGTTTCAGCTGATGTAGTTAAAGTCATTTTACCCATATGCTAAAGACATAAATTAGAACATCTCTCATCCTCTAATATCAACATTAATTCATGCATTTTGGGCTTATAGTTCGACTGTTATATATCGAATGCTGTTCATATACAAAAGCTTAATGTAAAGGGATGATAAAGGGTTAAACCGGAATCCGAATAAGTCCTTAGGAGGATGTGTATGTTTTTTACTGTTAGTCAAGTAACACTTTGCTAAATGACTTAACCAAAATTTGTTGAAGCAATATGAATAAGCAATGACCACAGCCGTTTTAACAGTCACTATGGGACATGAGATAATTACTCATGGGAACAATCAGGAGAAGGTCTTTTTCCTTCCCAGTGATGCATCTTGCATGAAAATCAACTCAAAATCACTGTTGCTCATTGTTCCCAAAAAAACATTAAGATATTTGTACAGCTTGTGTCATAGGAAAGGCTTTGGAAAATGAATAAAAACAACAGGTTCATCTGGGTTTTCTGATTCTATCACTGCTGATTGGATTTGGAGCCGATAAATGTCTGTGATTACTGACTCTGTAATGAATGTTAGTTGTGGAAAATGAAAGTTTAGAGTTGGTGCAAGAGAGATATAGGAAACTATGAAAATACTCAAAACAGGTCCTGGTTATATTGGAAATATGACCACCATATGAGGAGCACATCTTGTAATTGTTTCAATCATCCAGATGAAGTACAGCACAAACTAATTAGCAAGATATGCATGATCCTTCATGTCCAGAAGGACATTATTTGACCAGCAACATGTGATCCTAAAGGTCAGTAGACAACAAAGGCCCTTAGAAGCCACTGCTCTGACTCTGTTGCATGAACCAAAAAACCACCATGTCGTTAGTGTGAAGGTGACAGACACCCAGCTGGGAGACTTCCAGACCTCATCTGGATCGCACACAGGTCCAGCTGCAACCAAAGGATGTCCTGGGCTATAAAGACCTAAACGACTGCGAAAATTTGTATTGGGTTCTGCAAAACAACAGTCATAAATAAAAAAGATTTCCACTCCAGACTGTGAACATGTGTTTCTTTTTTTTTCTTTCATCAAATCCACAAGCTCTTTTTTTCATTCAGAGGAACAAGGCCAGGTCCTTGTGGGCCTGTATGAACTATCACTATCTGACTCCAAAACCAGCCATATGTGTCTTCAGCTGACCTTTCCTTGGGATATGACTGTGTCCGGTGAATTTTAACAAGCCTTATCCAGCAGCCTGTGTCAACAGCCCTTCAGAGATATAACAATAAATTTCATTTCCTGAACTTTGGCAACATGTTATTCACATTAGAACAGACTATGGATCAAAAACACTGTTTAAGAACTTAAAAAGCAGAAAAAAAAGGCTTCCATTTGCAAAATCCTTCATAATCTTTTATTCATTCATTCTTTCTTTCTTTCATTCATTCATTTATTTATTCATTCATATATTCATTCATTCTGTCTGTCTGTTTACCATTCTTTTAATTTTGTCTCATTCTAGATGGCAAACCTCACATAAACGTGTCCTTGTATCCATCACTGTCAAACCCACACAAAAAGCCTGAGTTAATTAAAGGGATAGGATCACCTTTTAGAAAATCTTTCTGGAGGAAGAAGTGTATCCTGACATCCCTTTGTAAACAACAGCTTGAGTCATACTACTCCACTGATCCCAGAGTCGGTTATATCTACTTCAGATTACTTTTCTAGGTGGGAGAGCAGGACTTATTTGTGCTCTTTGGATTTATTTGGAGTTGAGCTTGACTGCACCCACCTCTGATTCAAAGACAAACACTGAGCGCTCTCTATCACCACCGCACCTACCCCTTTAATGTAGCTGTCTATCTGAGTTACAATGGCTGAGACATTACCCCGCAGGCAAACTGTCCCCATTGGCTAAATGGCTGAAGGCTGTGCCCATGTTGCCATGACAAATGTCTACACAGGCTGCAAATCCTGCTGCTTTGACTTGGTATTCTTAGAAATGTTGTGGTGACAAAACAGTGTATGGGCAATAAACAAAACGCTCTGTCAACAAACTAGTATTTACTTTTAACTCTTAAAACATGTATTGTAGTTTTTAGTGTTTTTGGAGATTTAGTTCATAATTAAATTGCTTACAACAATAGTTTGGTATTGGTCTTAGTTCATTGTTCATATTTATAAATAATTGCACAAGTATGTGCATCAAAAATCCCCTGTGGTTAATTCACATAATACAAATCACATAAATAGAAAAAGTCCACATATAAATCCAATGACCCTATAATTAAAATAAAATTGCCTTCTGTAATGTAATATGCAACTGTGCTGTGTTTGACACAACATATCATTTATCAAATTAAAATAGTGAAAAGTTACACAGCTGGAACAATCTTGTGCCTTTTAGTTTCTTTGCATTGCACTATGAGTTTCAGGTTTCCATCGGTGTCCGACTTTACAAACACAACCTTACTCTTTATTCTTTTGACAACACTAAAGCCATCTTGCAATGTTTACTTAAATTCAACAATGTGTTGATAATCGAGTTTGTCATAATGTTTAAAAGGAGGTATGTTTCACCATCCAACCAGAAATCTATACTGAATTTGTTGTAGATGCATAAAACATTTAATAGTAACTGATGCAATATATATCTTATTTCACAAATTCTATTCTTTCATCCCTTAAAAAAAAACTTGGTTTTGAGCAGAGAGTTACTTTAAAGTCAGCTGGTTAACTTAGCTTAGCACAAAGACAGGAAGTACTGGTAATGATTAGCTTGATTCTATTTGAGGACCAAACACTTCACTCTAACATTACTCTGAACCACCTTAACCAAAGTTAGGGTTAGGACACTGTTTTTATCGGGTTGGCAGCTGTCAGAGCACAAAACATGATCATTATATAAAATAATATGCAACAGATATAACAAATTATTAAATAGAAGTAAAGTTGTGCTAAAATTGACCCAAAAATCCGATGTGAAATGTCTCTGTTGTATAGACAAAAAGAGTAAAATAATTAAGACAAAATGTGAGTAAAAATTTGAACAAAAACACAAAGAGATGGAAAAAGTTATGAAATTCATATAAATTAAATATAACAAGGCAGAAACAACATAAAAAACGAAAATATTAAAGACATAACAAAATGCAACATGCACTTAATTCAGCATTATTATGACAGTGGAAGAGGTAATAAAAATGTCGACATTACAACAAGTCACAGATAGATCCAAGATATATGTTTGTAAATCTGGGCCTCAAGGACACATGAAGTTATAGCCTGTAACCTAGTGGTTCTCAAACTTTGTACTGTGGAGTATCCCCTGAAATGTACTTTTTTAGCCAAGTATGCTTCAGCATTTTTGATTGAAAAAAAATTGGCAAGATTTGTTCCTGTGTTTAAGGGTGTCTGATAATATTTTCTAAACTTTGTAAACAAACAATATATAATTAACTTTAATATATAAAAAATAACAAATTTTTAAGTACATTTTGTGTGCAAAATATGAACTGAAAAGTGCCCTCTTTCATTCATAAGAAAAATAAATTGGTCATTAATTAATAAATGAATTAAGGAAGAAAGAATAATTACTCAAACTCCTTTTGAACAGTATAAAATATAAATGTTCTTAAAATGCAATTAAAGCTTAAATATAGTGATAGACAATAAAACTGTTATATAAATGTATTCATTATGTTTTATATTTCAGCATTAATTGATTTTTTTTTAATTTTGAATTTGGTACATGAAGCCTTATTTAATGACTTATTTAATGTATTTTTCTAAAAAAATTTCAAGTACCCCCTGGGCTTCCTCCAAGTACCCTGGAGGATATGCGTGTATTTATTTTTACACCTATCCCTGCAAGAAGAAAAATAAGAACATTTTCCAAAATTGAAAATAATATATATTTTATGTTTGAATGAAGGCATAAAATGTGGAGGGATATCTGATGTAATCGTGTGTTATTTTAGAGCTTTTCAAATGTAAATTCACTGTCACAAAATAACAGTCTTCTTTCTTGTCATTGACAGGACGTCTACATGCACTCGTAACGGTCTGGTAGCAGGAGTCCAAAGCAAGTACTTTGAGTCTGTTCTTGACCGTGAATGGCAGTTCTACTGCTGCTACTACAAACGCCGCTGTCCCTACTCCTGCATGTACGTCCTCACATACCTATCAACATCATAAAGCGTCACACAATAAATACAATTATACTTCAAACACACAACATTCTGTATGATGCTTTCTGCAGGAAGACCACTGACATCCCAGAATACTACAGAGAGGAGGGTGAGCTGGTCGTCCCTAGTTATGGCTACTTCATCCGAGGTGCTCAGACCACCTTCAGTGGAGTGCTAAGGTAATTGACTAATAATATGAGTCAGTGAAGCAGCAGTTTGGTAGCCTGGCCAGCCATCCTGTTTCCTCAGTGTATTCAATACTGAGCAAATGGTCTGGAATTAAGGGGCGTGAATCCAAAAATGAAGGCGGGACTAACAGGTGCTGACCAAACCAATCACTAGCTGCGTTTCCATTAGTTTTGCGCAAAATAAAAGTGATATTTCTACAATTTGGCAAAGTATAATTTCTACTTGCAGGTGTTTCCATTGAAGAGTGTTTGGCTTCCAATGCATGAGTCTAGTGAAATCCCGTCTGTCCGTCTCGTGATATGTTGTAGTTCTTGCAGAAAGAGAGAGAGAGGTGCGTCCGTGTGTAACTCGCAGCTCTTTGCAGATGCATCCTAAGGCATCCTTGACAGTGTCCTCACAGAATGGATTTCTGGGAGAGAACTGTACAGAATTCACCAACTAGTTGTGGATCCAGAATTTCTGAATGACCTGGACAACATTTAATGAACTGTTATGTCATTGAACCTCTCATGGCACTGAAAGTGTCATGGCCGTGACTAGTAAAGATGTGCAAAATGTGTTTCCACGACCCTTTTTCGCTAAACTTCTGTATTGAAACATCTCAAATACTGCCTCATGGGAGTGTAAAAACTTTTTTGCAATCTTTGACCGTTTTTGCAAAATTTCTGTGTTTCCATTACCAGTCTTCTATTGCGCAATTTGTATTTTGCACATTTCTGAGGGTAATGGAAACACAGCTACTGATAGGATGGATGTGACGCTTTTGTCAGAGACATTTAAGAATACAGGGTGTAATCTGTAATTCACTCCTCATTTTTGAATCAAACAACCGACAACAGTTGTAAAGAGATTTGCAGACTTGAAACTGACTTTGTCTTGCGATAAAAAGAAGTCGGTGTGTATGATGCATTACAAAACACTTGCCCCCAGGACTCATGATTGGCCCGGTATAAAATAGATCGGGTATAATTCACAGTGAATGGAGCAGTTCCAGAGCATCTGCTCAGTATTGAATACACTGAGGAAATGGAATGAATGGACAGGCGAGCAGTTTGGATCCAGACCTCAGATTTTTCCAAACATTGCTGAAATCCCCTCATGTCTTTGTTGGAAGAAACAACCTCTGAAGTGAGGCCTTTGGGACCTGAATACATTGGCAGAAAAAACACACAGTAAAATCTGTTTATGCATTTATGAATGTTGAACTGACAGGATTGTCTTTTTGTGTTGTGTTTCAGAGATCGGCAGTGGAAGTACATCCTGTGCAGGATGACAGACTTTGACTGTGAATTTGACAATTTATAGACGTCTAAGCAGCTAAGCAGTGTTTTGTTTTGTTTTTTTCTTATTTCATACACAGTTCTATCTCAAATATCTATTTACTCTAACATTCAGATAAAACAATAATACTGACTTTGTACAATACTGATATGGTTTATGTTACAGTCAATGCATAGATCAGATGCCTATAATATATGTGTATGTGTATAATCATGATTGTTCCAGTCTAGCATGCAAAATACCTGTTCATATAACGGTAACTGTTAAAATAATCATACGCACAGAGGGTCTGCAAAGGACTGAGCTCAGACTTCGGCCAGCTTAATGTTTCATTAGTTGAGAATGGAGCTAAATGTTCTCTGGCAGCATATAAAAGCAGTTTTCCAAAACAAACACAATTATTTGTTGCTGTGTTCATGGTTGTGGAAAACATTGCATCAGAATCTGCTCCAGGATCTTTTGGGTAAGACCATGTGATAGGGACAGTCAGGCAAAACGGTTCATTTTCACACTCATAAAAGTATTCATTAGGCTGTGGGGTGTGATGGACTGGGATACTGTCTTGGAAGCAGCTATTTTAAATGAATGTGTACTTTGAAATGTGTATGTGTTGGAAGTCTTGAAAATTACGGGCGAAGCATGAAGTTTGCACGCAATGAAATGTGTCCCACCAACTTTCATATGCTTTTGCATCTCTTTCATTAAAGCGTGTTTATGTGCAGATCACAGCTCTATATTGAACATGGGATTCTTTTTCTTTTTTTTTTTTTTCAATTTCAAGCATGATGCAAAAATATATTTTGCCATGCAATACCAGCAAAACCTGTTTGACTTGCAAAACAAAAATATATAATATTAAAAACTGGATTCTAAGTAGCTAAAAACTATATTACTCTGTGGTGAAAGATGATTGAACTATGTGAGGATAATCCTTCCAAAAGCACTGAAAGGATGAACTCAGCCATGACGATCTCATCTCAGCTGCTCCTTTGGGCTTAACTTGGCTGAAGGTGAACTCAGCACTACTTTATATTGCCATAACACAAAGCACCAAGGCAGAGTCTGTTTGTGTTCACACATGCTTCTGACATCTGGATGTTCTTATCAGTGTTGTGTCCACAAGAAATTCTGATATTATTATCAGAGGAGAAATATGATGAAGTGGGTCAAATGCAACCTTGAGATTTTTTTTTTTAAAGAACTTGAGAAAGGTTCATTGTGCAAGATTTGCTCATGATTGCGTTCTTATATGAAGTTTGTGTCGGAGTCTGTGTTGATCGGGGAGTGGGTCGTGTTGACATTGACTAACTTCGTTTTTACATTAATGAAATGTAGTGTTGCACGCTGTTACCACCAAATGAAGTTTTTACTTCAACAGTACATTTTTGAACCATTGTTTAGTTGGGGTTATGACATTCTACAAACAATCATTTTGTTGCACAATGGTTTCATGCAATTTATTTTACCATGTCACAAAATCTGAGTTAGCATTAGCTCTCCCATTGCCTCAACTTCTCCACTCTCTTGCCCAGATATAGACATCACTACCTCATCTATACCAGAAACCTGATTAGATCTAAAAAAAAAAAAAAAATATGAAGAATAGTGACACCACCCATATTGCTGTGCTCCATGGGAACTAATTTATAGATTTTTTTTTTTTTTAATTAACTGTGGAAAATAGCAAGAAGCAATTTTTTTTTCCATGTGCCACTATTTACACTTATGTTGTTGTCAATTTATGAGATAGTTTTACAAGCCTATGTATTAATTAGCACCATTTTACACTGCTAAAAGAGGAGAAACATTTTCAGTGACTCTGAACAGATTCTGGACAGAGATAGTATGGGCTCTGACTTTCAGATGTGTATTTACATTGTTATATATAGACCACAACACATATCTTCTTGTATTGGAACATTATCTTCTAAGTTGAAAAATATGGATAAATGATGACATAACTCAATAGGGATCAAAAATTACACATATCTCATTAACTAATGCAATTTATTTATTTATGTATGGGGTGGGGGTAGGGGGTGGTGGAATGGGCCGGTCTTCAGCTGTTTATGCTACTTCCTGTCACATTCGAAGCAATCTATGGAAGTTTCTGGAATGTTATTTAACTAATAAGAATGAGTTTGTGTGTTTGAGTATTTACATAGTATAAGGTTAATTTCTTGAATCAAACACCTTTTATGTGTTTCTAAATGGTTAATCAGCTGTTATTTGCCAGCAAGCTAATAGAAGCTAGCTGTTAGCAGTAGTTTCAGTCAGAATAAGAGGAAATTGCGAAATGAGTTTAAGTTACTTTAAACACCTGGTAGATTTTGGGCTTTTGAGAAATAATTTAACCTAATTACATAATATCTTTGTGTAGATATTAATTATATAATGGTTCTGTCTCTTTTTTTTTAAAATTCATATTTTCCACTTTCTGCAGTTGCTCAGGGACCCACGTAACACTCACAATTTGCTGTATTATGCTTCATGTACTGTGTGACAATCAAGATAAATTGGATTAACCCTTAAAAGTCTAAGCATATTTTGGCCATTTCTGAATATTTGTAATTTTGCATTTGTATAGCTCATAAAATATTTACCTTATCCATGTTTGGTATTTTCTTTTTCAGTATAACGTCACATATATGATCTGATAATTATTTTTTTCACTTTAGCCTACTTTTTAAAATTTATTGTGCCCAAACTTACAAAAATCTTAACAATACTATTATATTCATAATCTGAATTGATAAAATATGCTATTTATTATAATAAAAATCTCAAATATCCGTGCTACAGTTTCCAGCTCCCACTAGTTCTACTGTTGTGGTGCTTTGAAAACATCATGTGATTGTATGATCATAGACCCTTGAGGGTTAATTAAGAAAACATACATTAGACACTTTCACATAAGAAAAATGTATGTTAGTTAAATACAAAATGAAATTTTTTTTTTGCCCTCTCGTAAAACAAAAAAATCCAGAACGTTTTATTTAGAAATATGAGAGAATAAGTAGTTATTCTCACGCATGTGGACTGAATCATGGACAATGGTCAGATCTGGCATAAAAAAACAAGATGGTGGCGGCCAAAACATAAACTCGTACCTTCAAAACAGTAGCTCCAACAATCATAATATTAAAAGACTAAATCCTGTCCTTTTAAAGTCTCTGGATCGCACACAGTTTCTCAAAAAATATTTGTCATAAATTGAAAAATATTTTTTCAACATGCGTCTCATTGGTCCGTGTCTTCTACAGTCCACAACTTAGAGCAGGTCATCTGTTGATGTTAGCCAATGAGTGTTTCAGCTGCCAACATCGATGATAGCAATCTGTTTACTTCAATGCAGAGTTGGGTTTTTTGTTTTGTTTTTTCAAGGAAAATCCTCACACTCACTTCTAAGTTCTTAAGCACCTATTCTCCACTCTGTTTTCAGTGGAAACATTTGCAACAAGTGCTATCGTTTTGCCAAAAGTCAAGTTGCATCAACAAATGACAAACCCCTAAGATAACAAAGCCTTCACATATGCACACGAGTCAATCTTACATATTGAACCTATAATGGTAAATCAAGCAATGAATAATGAAATACAAGTGTGTTTACATTAACAATATGGTACCCCTGACTGACGTAAGCTCTAAATCTATGGAGATGTATGGAAAGTTTTCCCCAATTTTCCAACCTTATTAAACATGTTAATGAGGTGAATGGTGTTTTTATAACCATTTCAAGTACAAAATGTGTTTTTTCCAGTGCATCAAACAACAGGTGAGTTCAAAGCAAGGAGTAAATTTGGAAACTTTGAGTATGGGTCAGCCTCTTTGCCGTCTTTCTCATGTAATTTGTTTAAAATAGGACAAGCGACTTTTCTTTACCAAGTAAACTCAAGTGCTGTTAAAATCTATTGGAACTTAATGGAGTGAGCTGGGTAAAGGTCAGTGGGCTCAATGCACCATCATGAAAAGAGCTGGGGACAGGGCCAGTAGCTTTCAGTACTGTTTGTTTATGGCAACTGCTGTCTCGGGGCACTGGGCCAAACGCTGCAGCGTGTCACAGCTGTCCTCTGAGCCAGTGGCCGGTGGCGAGCCACACGCCTGCAGAGGCCTTCTGCCCTCAGAGACCCACGGTCCCTGCGGTGGAGGCCTCCTTCCTGGGCTGGGAAACGGTAGGGGAAATAAATTGTCTAGCTCTGTCCTCGCCTCCCTCCAACACATTTTCATTACAGCTGGATGAAAAACTATCCTTTCAAAACAATACTGAAACTATCTGTAATTAAAGTTTAAAGGAGGAGCCACAAGGCTATTAAAGTCTCTTTCATGCAATCACTTCTGGAATCTGTAGTTAGCCACCGTATAATTAAGCGCTAAGTATACATTTATGGTAACAAAGCACCATAGCAAAAAAAGGACTTAAGTTGTGATGAAAACCTGCTACTGGAGCAACAAACAGCAGGAGTTTACCCAGAGTATTAAGATGTAAATATGTCAGAAAAACCAAACACACGTGGCTGAAAATCTGCATTTACAGTAAATGTGTAAGGAACAGGAATAGGCTTTGCAGTGTATTCTTCCTAAACTTCCTCCAGGAACTAAAATGAGTGTTTTGTTTGGGTGTCTATTACCATGAGTAAAAACGTTATGGCTAATGTGTGTGAATATATTAACTCTGGAGGGGTAAAATATCAGGGAGAGGCCTAGATATATTAGAACTGATAAGATGAAAGTGACTTAAAACATGTAATAATGAAAAATATATTATAAAATTTAAAAAATGAAACCAGTATAAAAGGTACACATGATGTATAATGCAAAAATAGAAGAACAGTGCAAATAAGATAATTCATGATGTCATTTTGTAAATCTAGGTCCCAATGTTTATCTTTTGGGTCTTGAACTGAACATTCATTCATTCATTCATTTTCCATACCCGCTTTATCCTCATTAGGGTCACGGAGGTCGCATGGAGCCTATCCCAG
>JAPTGZ010000019.1:23227265-23239740 GCA_029814645.1 Fowleria isostigma
TGCGGGGATCGAACTAGGGACCTTCTTGCTGTGAGGCGTGAGCGCTAACCACTACACCACCGTGCCGCCCAAAAAATTCAAGGCACTTGTGTTAACAAAGGATGTTAAGTGTGAATAAATAATATGTGCACAGTGAACCCAGTGCAACCAGTGAAATGTGAACAGGAGTGGGCAGGGGTTACAAATTTACTGTTATTGTAGAGGTAGTAGCAATGATTGATAAATAAATAATAAATATAAAACATCAGAAGACGGTACATGCCAGACGTGTAAAACAAACTTAAAGTGCATTTAATTTTTTTTAAATCGGGATAGAGTGTCTCTTCATTTCAAACAAATCAGCATTCCATGTACATGCATGTATACCTATTGCCAAACACTACCATTCAAAAACTAAACAAAAAATTAACCACAGTTTATAACTCATGCAGACTTAAGTAAACCTAAATGTGAGTTCAGTATATTAATTCAGAATGAATATACTGAACTCACATTTAGGTTTATTTATGACAGGAGATGAGTATATTAGAATGATTTCAATGTATTCTTTATATGTTTTTCATCTGATGCCATACCTTTGAGGTGAATATGACAGTTTACATGTGTATCTCAGTCATTTTCCAACCAAACCCCCTAAAAATGTTTACAAAGATAGGAACATAAATATTTAGGATAGTTTAGTAATATTGGGGTAGAGTGTGCATGATATGTACTTACAGTGTTTTCATGTGCCATCGGGGTTCAGAGATCTGATTTTGATAGATCAGAACTTTCTAGCTATTTGTGTCATAATTAATACTGTATCTATTTAATAACATTCAGGTTCTGAATTTTAACATTACCCACGGACATTGGATAAAAACTACTTTTATTTAAGAATACAAGCCTATGGATATGACTGGGACATGATTAGTTTTTACTTTGTGTTTTTTGTCATGTATGTTTACAAAAGGCCTCTGAGTTTGTTTTTACCTAATTTTACTCAGGCTTTTTATTACTATAATTGTTTTTAATATCCTGCATCAAGGTTCTGGAAAAAATTTTTTTTACATATTCTGACCATAAGTAATCATTGTAAACCGTTAGCCTAGTAACTGGGTTCTTTAACTCTCATTCACTAAGAGAAAATGAGCCTCTCCAGTTAAAAGACATTTTTGTTAACATTTGTCTTAACTTGCATGAACGTTTCATCATGAAGTCTTATAAGCTGTAGGTGTGATGTGTGTTTTCTGTCCATACAGTGTTGATCAGGTTAGTATCAAGTTAGTGATCAATGAGTAAAAAGAACATTAACAATCGTTTCATTGGTTAAAGAACAGTGATGGTTTCTGAAATTATCATGTAGTATGACCATAAATATCACCAAAATTCTCAGCGTAGTTTTTTTTTTTCATTTCTTTTGGCTGCTGCATTTAAATGTTATAATATTACAGTGTTTCCTGATGTGAACATAAATGACATCTACAGGTGATAAATTGATAATGAATATTGACAGAAAATTGTTAGTTTGATGACTTGTCATGTAGCTCATAACATTTAAATTTGATGTTAACAGTGTTGGTGTTGTTTGTGTGTGTTTCCCGTAGGTATCCTGAAGCATGTCAAAGACCACATCAGAGAGTGTGGACCGTGTCAGAGCAGGCGGGGCTCTGATGACGGCTCTGGATCACGACTGTTGGGCCGACCAGGGAGACGCAGGGCTGCTAACATGAACGATGAAGATTATGAGGAAGAGGAAGAAGAAGGAGACGATGGTTTATTCTTGACTGACACATTCAGATCAAAGTTTGCCAAAACTGCGTCCAAACACGAGGTTGTCTTTGTAAGTGTGACAGACTAGTCATACATAAGGTTCATTGTATTTGCTTGTTTTGTTTTTTTTTTGTTTTGTTTTATATGATCAAAAGCTGCACAGTATATCGTTTGAGCATCATCATCGCAATGTATGTGTGTACAATAGTTACATCGCAGGTCCTGCAATGTAGGAGGCAAATGAACTCATGTTCATCTACCAATCACAATTGGTCAGTTTACTGAAGTAGACCACACCCCTGCACATGGAGTGAGTCGCCGGTAACAAGACTGAAAAATAAGCAAAAGACAAGAGAAAAATCACTGAAAATGAGGAAGAAAATCACCAAAAATGAAGAAAAGAATCACCAAAAAAAGTCCAAAATTACAGAAAACAAAGTAGAAAATCATCAAAAACAAAGTAGGAAATCACCAAAAACGAAGAAGAAAATCACCAAAAAACGAAGAAAAAAAAATCACAGAAAATAAGACCAAAATCACAGAAAACAAAGTAGAAAATCACCAAAAACAAAGTAGGAAATCACCGAAAATGAAGAAAAAAATCACCAAAAACAAAATAGGAAATCATCAAAAACAAAGAAGAAAATCACAGAAAATAAAGAAAAAAAATTACTGAAAACAAACAAGGACATCGCCAAAAATGAAGAAAATCACTAAATGTGAAAAAGAAAAAAAATAATTGAAAACAAAGAAAAAAACAAAGAAAAAAATCACTAAAAATAAAGAAGAAAATCACCACAAACAAATGAGAAACTCACCAAAAATGAAGAAGAAAATCACAATATATATTGTAGGGTTAAAAAAAAAATCGCAATGTCAGTTTCTTCCAATGTCATGCATCCCTAATATGATCTTTGTTGGTGTTTGTTGTTTGTCTTCGTTAAAGGTGGACAGCAAAGGTGAGGTGAATCAGTTCCTGCCCAAACACAGCCAGACCATTTTGGACAAACTGAACCAGCAGCGTCTCACTAATCAGTTCTGCGACATCACCCTGCTGATCGAAGGAGAGGAGCACCGGGCACATAAAGCGGTTCTGGCGGCGTGCAGCGAATACTTCAAGGAGCTGTTCTTTGAGAAAGGCGCCGTGTCCACGCATGAGGCTGTGGTCGACCTCTCCGGTGAGCCTTTATTTTTATCGTTGAACCACAGTCGTTTAGTTTATTTTGACCATGAATATGAGTTTCTCTTTTCAATACTTTTCCTTACAAATCAGAAATGTCAAATACAATGTTCCCCGAAATCTTGTGGAGCAGTTTCTGCACACGCTCATTTCCTTTAGTCTGCAGGGACGAAAGGTCACATCCTGAAAATAGTCATTTCATTTACACTGTCCGCTGTGTTTATTTTGTCCCCATGCAGATTTTCTGTTTGTATCCATATCAATAATACAAGAAAAAATACAGATTTGTTTTCTATATTAATTTCTCACACCTGTAGTTCCAATTCTTTTGAACAAACTCCTCTTAAATAAAACATCAAGGGGAGTCAAAACACACATGTATAGTTTTTTAGTACGTGTTTTTATATAATATTCATGTCTGAGTAATTAAAATAACTTATCCTTTTATTTATATCCTCTGTTTGTGTACTTCAATCTGTTTTTTTTGTTTTACGTTTGTTAGGTTTATTACTATTCTTTACAAATATATATAGTATTTAATGGCATTTTATATTGTGCCACTTTTGTGTTTTGCTTTAAAAGCATACCTGCAAGCTAGTCGCCTTTTGGTAAAATCCACTGTTTTCAACTTAAATTTGATCATTTATGTGGGCCGTCTAAATCTGATGAGGTTTCTTTATTTAAGTATTTATTTATTTATTTGGGGGGTACTGTGAGAGTCATTGCCAAGTAGGCTTACCAGAGGCAGTTTGCAGCATTTGGCTCTGAAAAAAAGATAGGACTCATCTACCAATGGAGTGAGGGGATTTTTTTTTTCTCACCCAAGTTAAAGATCAGAAGTAGAGTAGGGAGCGGGTCATACAAAGGTGTTAGGAGCTGCGGTTGAGTCCATGCCAGTTAGGTACAGGATTACCAGAGATACAATAATTATCGTATTTGTATGATAATTTCATCCTCTGTACGATCAATAATTTAAAAAATCCTATAATGTACAATGATTTGACCCTTCCATACATGCTATTAGCAAACAGCCTGCACAGCGCCTGATGTTGTGCATGGTCTCATGAGCCTCTTTAAAGTCAACGCACATTGCATCACAAGGGATGCACGACATAGCATGAGTGACAAACGATGTAGCAAGGCAACACAAAACACAAACAAAAGTTTATCAAACCAGTCCAGTTGGGTCAAGGATTACACAGAAAAGCTTTTTCCCCAACAGTGTTTAGTTCATTCAAAGTCAAACTGCATTATAAGACGGACTATACACAGTCTGTGGGCATGTTTTACTGAAACCGACGTCAACGTCAAATCCGGTTTGTATACAAATGTTCCTCTAAATACAGTCATTTTAAGCTTCAGGTGCAATAATTAGTCATTTCCCATCTGGCAACACTGGTTAGGTCTATATGACATAAATCTGGAGTCGACTGTAGCCGGGTGAACAGAGAAAAGGTTTATGAGACCTGGTGATGTCCTTGTTGACAAAGGACTTCAAACAAAATGGCGCTGGGCCTGGGTGGAGGAGTTGAGCAGAGACAGAAGCCCTTTGGGGGCTGATGGAGGAAAATAAGGGAACCAGGTGTTTGTTTCTGCACCATTTGAAAGTTAATGTAAGCCATGAGCAGGAAAAATCATGCTGTCTGGTCATGAGACGATCCAGTCATAGAGCTGCTGCCTGTGCTCTGAAACACACAAGTCTTTTACTGGGATCAACATCCACAGCTGAGATACCGGCATCAATGGATGACCAGGTTGGTGATGTAAAAATACACATGTGTGTTTATTACAGAATATGACCTGTTCATCATAAAACAGCCACTGGTAAATCTATACAAAAGATTAGTCAAAAATGCCTAATTAAAACTGTCGGTGTCAAATGGGCATGTATGATATATAGACACATGCATGAACGATGACGACACAGGCCAGTGTGAGTTTAAAGGCACATTGAATGTCTGAGAAGTTCGCTCTTTTGCGTTTCTTCTCAGTGTACACCAGGATGCTGAATTTCTACGTTAAAATCAAATTCTTTCTGGTCAGGGGGTCCCCCGTTTGTCATCTTTTGTCATTCCCTCTGAGTTTGCAGGTCTGTAAAAGGATCAAATGAATCATGTTCATTATTTTGTTCTATTTTTATGGGTCTAGGTTTCACCAAACCCAGCTTCCTGCCACTGCTGGACTTTGCGTACACCTCCAGGCTCACCTTTAACTTTTGCATCATGGCTGACATCGCCAACCTGGCCCGCCACCTGCTGATGACCGAGGTCCTCCAGCTCTGTGAGTCTGTGCATAAACAGGTGGAGGAGCAGAAGCTGACGGTGTACCAAAGGGGAGACGTGCACACGGTGGTGTCGAGCCAACCGGTTCTTCAGGACGGATCCAAGGATGACTCCGGTACGTACATGGTGACCATCGAGAGCGACGGCAGAGCAGTGGTCACACAGGGCGCCGTGGCTGTGACAGGCGAACAGCTGGCGTTTGTGTCGCCTCCAGACATGGAGCAGCCATTGACCGTTGTCGCCCAGACCATGGAGGACGGTGGACACGTTGAAGAGGCCCCACCAAGTGAAACGGTGACGCTGATCACTCACGGTGGTCAAACTGAACCAGGAGAGACAGTGACTCTGATCTCACGCAGCGCAGAAGGACTGGAGGGGGAGACCATGACAGTGGTCACCCACAGCGGACAGGCTGGGGCCAGCGAGTCCCTGGCCGTGGTGTCGGCCTGCCTGGCGATGGAGCAGCCGCAGGTCACGGAGGTTGCCCAGGCCTTTGTGATCAGTGTGGACCCGGACAAAGCCAGTAGTCCTCCAGAGGTCGCCAAAGCGGACAGTACAGCAGTGGCGTCCGCTGAGGATGACAACACACAGCAGCAGAAGGAAGAATCAGCAGCTGCTCAGACCACACCCACACCCCAAAAACGGAAAAGAGGGCGCCCGGCCAAGGTGAAAAAGGAGGTGGTGGAGGAGTTCATCCAATTGGAAGAGGACCCGTCTGTGGATGAAGACCATTTGGATAGACTGGACTTGACATCAGACGATCCCTCTAAAAGACGACTGCGGCAGCGCTCCATTGCTGAAGGAGGGTACGCTCGCCTGCACATGGGGCTGGAGGAGGAAGAGGAGGCGAAGAAAGGCCTGGTCCCTCCACGGGCCGTCACCCCTAAGGTACATTTATGTCAAGCCGAGGATATAAATGAATGTTTCTTCACTGAGGGCCTTTTCACACAGCGTACTCGAGTCCGTATCTGAGTACGCTACGTACTCGGGTTCGCTTCATTTTGTCCATGTGAATACAAACGTACCATACTAGCGTACCGTACTGGAGTACAGATGAGAAGGGTGGACTCAGATGCGGACCACCAGTACTCCAGTACAGTACAGGTACATGTGAATGCAACCGTACCCGGGCCCATATTGCAGATGCTAGACCAGATGCTGCATCTGTTTATGACTCTGATTACGGAAATGCCCGAATCAACATCAGACCGTAGACGGCGCCAAAACATTCATTGTTCACAACACCATTGTTGAAGGGTAAATCTATCGGAGACAACAACGAATGTTCTTTTTCACGTTACCTCAAACAGGAGAACAGATAGAACAGTATTGTTTGTTTTGTTGCCATTGTAGACAAATGAATAGAGCAGTCGCTCAGTTAATGTTGTAAGGGTTTGTCTTCTTCTGACTTCTGCGTTTGTTGCACTGCAACAAAATTTCCTCCACATCGCCACCTACTGTTTCGGCCCTGTAACACCCATTCGTACTCAAATCCAGGCCGGAGTATGCACATGTGAATGCACACAACTGCAGAGTGTGAAGCGTACCCGAGTACAGTACGGGTCCGAGTACGCTGTGTGAAAATGCCCTGATGTGTTTTCTAAATGCAGACTATTAGCAAATGTTTCCATGGTTTGTTATGTTTATTTATTTATTTATTTATTTATTATATTTTTCTCATGTTTCTTAAACCAGATGAACTAAAGACATGAACTGACAGGTAGTAAAACCAAGTTCATACGTTACCAGAGTTTGCCTTTAGAAAGAGCCATAAAATCAGAACATCACATAGATGTTAAAGGTGTGATATTATGCTAAATCCACTTTTCTTAGCCTTTGGTTCATTTATTTGTGTATTTGTGGATTCTAATAGTTCATAAAGTTTGATTTTAAACTCTCCAGGTGCTGTAGATCTATCTTTCTGTTCATTTTGGCCAAAATCGTTTTAATTTCTTCTTAGTTTGTTTTGTTTTATCAGTAGTTACGTAGCTACATTTGCACAAACAAGGTCAAGACTTCTGACGCTACTCGCTCCAAGTACGACATCAGCAGCGGTGGTTGTAGTCCATACGGCTAATTCCTGGTTTGGTTTTAAACACATCTAAAGTATATTTACGCCTAGTATTTCTACACACCCATCCAGTAAAGACATGTCTAGACCTTTAACACCTTAACTGGTTGGTCTGATTGTGGTTTCAGTGATTTTGAAGAGATTTCCAGGTATTTTGTACTGCTGGAAATAGATGCTATGCTAGTTTGCACGGTAATGTCTGGTTCGATTTTAAACACTTCTAAGGCCAGCCAGGGCAGCTGTGGCACAGATGGTAGAGTGGGTCGTCCAATGATCAAAGGGATGGCAGTTTGAATCCCGCCTCAAAAACTGTCCACATGTCAAAGTATCCTTGGGAAAGACACTGAACCCTAAATTGCTCCCAGTGGATAGCACCTTGCATGGCAGCAGTCACTCACTGGTGTATGAGTGTTTGCGTGAATGGCTTGTAATTTACACAGTAAAGCACTTTGTGACTCCTGTCTGTGAAAAGTGCTCTATAAATAAAGCTGACTTACTTAAAGCCTAATTTATTTACACCTAATATTTCTACACAAACAGGTCAAGACTTCTATCATGGACAGACATGTACACCTTTAACACCTTAACTGGTCGGTCTGATTATTATTTCAATACATTTGTAGGGATTATCAGGTTCACATGATAAAAGTTAGTATTTGAAGTCTTGGTTTTTACCGGTTCTTCTTCTCTGTCCTCCTCCAGGTCAAACTCTGACTCACATCTATGAGGCTGAACGGCACAGTTTCCCGTTGCTATTATTGAATATAAATTAGAATTTTTCATAATCACTAGACCAGCGTACCATATCCTGAAAATTACAAAAAATGGCTCAATATCCTGGAGGGGGTGGGGGGGTGAAGTGGGTCATTGTATTTAAAGGGCCAGCGCTCAAAACCATCCATCTCGTTTCATTAGTCGAAATAGACTTAAAGATGGACCTGTGGAGTTGAGTTAGTGAAGAATTCAGACCCAAATATAGTATTTACAATTTATGTGGACCACAAGGAAATGTTTTAGAATGCAAAATTACATTCTAAAAAGCATAATATAACTTCTTTAATCAATCAGTGACGCTTGAGTCCATTTTGTGCTTAAATAGAATCAAACAGGCATCAGTGTTTGTACCACAGTTTAATGGTTGAATTTATATTTTTAGATTTTAGATTTTGATTTTTTGGAAATTTGAACTTAGAAAATTTGTCCAATCGATTTTTTTTTTTTTATGACTTTACCCAGTTTGGCAGACAAAGTGTGATCAGATTGAAAGTTAATACATGGGGCAAAGTGTTGTGCTACTCTGTTTACTTTTCCACTTGTTTAATTCTTTCTTTAATTGATTGTAATAGATTTACTTTTTCATTTTGGCTTTTCATGTCCACAGACAGTTGGACAACACTGAGTCTTGCCAGTACATGGTAATTTTATTTTTACAGAATTAAAAAAAAGCCAGTTTCTCTTATAACCACTGTTCTCTGCCTTGTTGATGCCATTTCTTAGTTTCTTAGTCTCTTCTGACCTTTAAATTTGGTCAGTATGTAACCACCTAATGCCAAATCACAAAACCCTGTCATCTCTGTCCAGTAGGGTTCAGATCATTGGATGTGAAAGCTGTGGAACTGTAACGTCCTGTTCTTCTTCCTGATGTGTTTTTAGAAGAGGGGCCGACCCCCAAAGCAGCTGATGGAGAACCCTGGAGAAGGATCGTCTGTGTCCGAGTCCGTGGCCGATCCAGAGGCCAGCGTAGTGGAGAGTGTGGTAGTTGGAGAACCCAGTCCAGAGGAGCCTGGGACCACTGTAGCAGGACCCGAATCTGGTCCCAAAGAGGAGCCACCCACTGTGGATGGAGAGCACACCTGCTCCGAGTGCGGCATGTCCTTCCCAAGGCGTTACTCTCTCATCATGCACACGTTGAAACATGAGAAGGCTCGTGGATACAAATGCCATGTACGTGTATGTGTGAGTCTGTCTCACATCTGAGCTCATACTTCACATTCTTGTTGATATGCTTATAAGTTAACTGCGTTCGTTATGTCTTCCATTTTAATTCACTAGAGGTTTTCTTTTCATCAGACGTGAAATTAGAGGAGATGTTTCGGCTGATTCTTCAGCCTTCATCAGAGCTCTCAGTGGTTGTTGCTGATGTGTCTTAAAAACAGCTGATCAGGCCTTAACCTTTAAAAATAAAGGTTCCCAATCCACCCATGTCCATTCTAAGCCCCTCTCTGCCCCCCTACCACCAGTGCAGGACCGTGTCCCAGGTGTGAGGGAGCGTATGCGCCCCCTCGTCCCTGTTCATGGTGTTGTTCCCACGCTTCTTGATCTCAATGGCCGCCTTAATCCATCACTCAATAAATTCAAGATAATAAATAGACAATAAATTCTCTGCTTATTTGATGAAAAGAAAACCTCTAGTGATATGCTTATATTTTATTATGTACAGAGAAATTACCCTTATTTATATTTATATTTTGCTATTACAGTATTGCATTCGATTTTATTCTATTCTATTGTTGTTTTCCTGTCATGCTGCTGCTGTTACAATCCAATTTCCCAGTTTGGGATTAATAAAGTACTTCTCTTCTCTTCTCTTCTCTTCTCTTCTCTTCTCTTCTCTTTTATTCTATTCTATTCTATTCTGACCTGTGTGTGTTCTTTCTGTAGTTGTGTAGTAAAGAGTTTCAGTACGCCGCCTCTCTGCGCGCCCATCTGGCCCGACACAAACAGCAGAGCAGCCAACGCGCCCCCCTCGCCAAACCTTCAATGGACCAGAGCGCTGACGGTAAAGGGGACAGCGATATGGACGAAAAGACCCTGTCGCCGCTCACCAAAAGAGAATTTGTGTGCGACATCTGCGGCAAGACTTTGCCAAAGCTCTACTCCTTACGTATCCACATGCTGAACCACACCGGCGTCCGACCGCACTCCTGCAAAGTCTGTGGCAAAACGTTCGCCCATAAACACAGTCTGAAGATGCACCGAGCGCTGCACGACGTCACCAAGCAGTTCCAATGTGAGTACTGCAAGAAGACCTTTGTGAGCAAGAGGAGCATGGAGGAGCACACCAGCCTTCACACAGGTCAGTACACAATGTGTTTTGACACACAGCTGTGCTCGTAAGTTTACATACCCTAATAGAATGTGTGATTCTTCGGACATTTTTCAGAGAATATGAATGAGAATACAAAAACTTGTTCATTTGTGGTTAGTGGTTGGGTGAAGTCATTTATTATCAAACAAATGTGTTTGCTCTTTTTAAATCATATTGACAACAGAAACTATCCAAAAATGTACATACCATAGTTTTTAATACTCTTTATTGGCCCCGCCCCTTTAACATCAATGACAGCTTCAAGTCTTTTGTGGCCATTGTGGATGAGGCACTTTATTTTCTCAGAGGGTAAAAGCTGTCTATTCTTGGCAAAACGCTTTCAGTTAATTTAAGATTTTGGGTTTTCTTGCATGAACTGCATGTTTGAGACCTCCCCAAAGTGTTGAGGTCAGGAGACTGAGGTTCCAATGCCAACACACCCAGATGATGTGAAAGTGGATCTAATCCCTCATGAAACTGGACCAGGTGTTCTGCACATGCACTAGAGCTCTCACCACATCTTGACCTGAAGTCAAACATCACCCATCACCTGCACAAGCAGCAGAGCAGACAGAGTATGATATGTACACATGTGGGGTGTTGTCTGTTGTGGGTTCAGTTTACCCGTGGGCTGATGACTGGTTGTATTTGATGTAGACTGTCACCTCAGATCAAGACAGTTCAAACTGTGATCCGCATCCTACACTTTTGTGTTGTTTCCCCATTTATATTTTTACATATTTATTTATCAGGGTCAGTTCAATGAAACACAGTCGACATCGATCATCTGATGTTCTGCACAGAGTATAATCGGAGTGTCTGTGCAGGTCTTGAAAGTCTTCAAAGTATGGAACTTTGAAACGCTGTTGTGCAAAACAGTTTTTCTCATAGTCGTATTTTTGTGTATTCCCAAAGGCTCATAATCTTACAAGTTAAGAAATACATGAGGAAAGTGTATAAACAACAAAGTGTATAAAAAAAAGCTCTGTTTTCACCAACTGGTCAGTACTGGAATGATTCTAGTGAAACTTGTTTGATATCCATGCACTTTTATGGTTTTCATATGTTTTGAAAATGTTCCTGTCAGTAAAACAGAATTTACTGCAAATTATGCATTAATTCATTCATATATTTATTAAAATGAACTTTTCTACTGCACACAACAGGTACATTCTCAACCAAAAAAAAATAGGCACGCATGTGTAAAAGTACATAAAGTCAAGGTCTGGGGGTTATTAGGATAAAGACCAAACACCCTTTATAAGGCATTCATTTAATTTACATCTCCAGTTCATGGGCTTTTAGAGAAAGAAAACACATTAACAGTAACAATAACAGTATAAACTTACACTGGTATGTACTTGATTTCCTTCTTGAACACAAGTGACTTTGAGATGATGATGAAGTAATGTTAAAACAATGTTTTCTTTTAGTACCCGACATAAATCACTGCACCAGAGGAGACCCTCTGACTGTATCTGATAACCGTCTGATGTTTCCACTGTTTGTTCTGATGAACTTCTAGGTGAGTCCAAGTATCTGTGTAACACGTGTGGAGCTACGTTCCATCGAGCCTCTGCTTTGAGCAAACACCTGAAGAAACACCAGCCCAAACCCGACGTCCGCCCGTTCCCCTGCGCACAGTGAGTGTTTCCTCCTGTTTAACTCATCAAACTGAAGTTAAAGCCTGTTTGTCCTGGTAGGGTTTGTACAGGTGCTTGAAATCCTTGAAAATGCTTGAATTTCAGTGTTGTGTTTAAGGTCTGAAAGGTGCTTGAGTTTTAGTTGAACAATTGCAGTTCTAACTCTTTACTAACTCTATCAGGTTAACTCAGGTGGTCAATTATTCTGTTCTGTAAAAAAATGGATGTACCATCAATAAATATGTGGATAAAGGAAATGATAAGATGTGACACTGGAAAAACTGAGAAATGATATTAGAGGGAGGGCTGAGGAATTTGAAGAAATCTGGAAACCTTTACTAAGATTTCTTAAGCAGTGGAGTCCACAGCCGCCTGCCTCATCATAATGGAAATGTGGACTTATTCAATTAAAGACTGTCATGTTTTATTTTTGTTTGTTTGTTTATATTAAGCTGTCTT
>JAPTGZ010000019.1:23260992-23278465 GCA_029814645.1 Fowleria isostigma
TACCAGGCATTAAAATGAACAAAAAATTGAAGAAAACATAGGGTGGTCTAATAATCTTTTCCTATAGTACTGGTTGGTTTGTGATCGTATCCTTTCTTTTTGCTTTACAAGTAATAAATAGCACTAAAACACTTCACGTCTGTTTGGCAGAGGACTGCATTTTCAGAAAACTGTAGATTTGGTTTTTAAAAATCTCAATAGTTGTTATTATTGGTATAAAGAAACAAAACATTTCAGACTGTGTTTTTAGCGAGGACATTAAAGAGTTCAGAATTAACAGAAAATGTAAGAAAAACCCAACATGCAAATGATCAGATAAAGAAAATAAGTAAGAAAATGATGCAAAACCTCAACTAATCTAAAATGAATCCTGAATCTGATTGATCACTGATTGATGGTTTTAACAAAACAAGCAACAGGTAATGAACAGCAAATATAAATCAAGTGAAAAGAGCAACGGGAAGCATTATCTCACAGTGAGGCTGTCTGCCAGTGTCTTAATGGGAAACTATAACATAAGCAGTAATTATCATCATCATCGCTCTGTCAAACTATCACTTACACCCATCTGCGCTTTTCCACAGCTTATAGGGAAATGGGCGTGACCAGCAAAAGTGTGCGTGAACGTGCGTGTGTCTGAAACAACTTTAATTATGCTCGAGCCAATAGATGAGGCCGAGGCAGGGATTTGGTTGAGCGCTGTGTTGTGCAAACCCTGGCAGAGCACCCAAAGGCGTTACCGCCAATCTTTTTGGAAGCTTCTCCTTAACAAAGCATAGCCAGGTACATTTGTCACGATTCATCAGCTTTGGCTCATTTCCCATGAGAGAGCGAGCAGGAGGGAAAAAAACAACTTCTTGCAAGGAGAATTCTGGGTAAATTCAAGGCTGCTGGGAAACCCTGAATCTATTCATCTACTTTGGAACAATTATGGTCAACTTTGACTCGCTAGCTCCGATGTCTCTGCGACGAGAAAGAAATCACTTCATCCAACTCTAAACCAGAGTAATTTCACCTAATATGAGGTTAAATCTTCTGACACATGAGCAGTTGAGTGAGAATAAAACCAATGCAAAATTTAAGAAATGATCTGAGGGCAAACCTTACAACTACATGGTCGTCTTTTCTAACGTACCTGAAAACAAATGAGCTTAATTATCAATCTAGACTTGTACTCACTGTTTCTGAAGGAGATTCTGCTGCTGCTGCCTGTATGATTCAATAGTATGCTGAGGCAGAAACTGCATGAGCTCCAGAGACTCTTTGATTTTTACCAAAATCTCATAAATTTCACGGCCTTTGATCTATAAGGAAAAGAGAAACAGTGGTCAATAAGCATCGCGGGCGCACTCAGAACAATGTTTTAAAGAAACTCTCAGAGGACATCTTCTGAAACACAGCGCTAACACTTACAGGCAAACAAAAAACCTCCTCGTCCGTTGATCTTCTCTTCTTGATGGCGGACATCTGTATGCCATGGGAAACCTGACGGAAGGCTGGAGAGAGAAGATGGAGTGAGTGCCAGAGGTCTGAGCGCTGAGTGCAGTCAGCTTAAGCCAGAGCAGACAGAAGAGCGGAAACGCAGGGAAGCAAAGAGTTTGAGGGTCCATGCCAAAGCTCGTCAGCCCGTCACCAGCCCCAGCACTACTTACGGCGTTTCGTACCCTCACTGCTCTTTGTGGCGTCCGTTACGTGTTGCTTGCGGATGCTGTCCTCATCTGCCTTTCTGTCTCGGCCCGGGCAGGCGCAGATCCTGGCCTCGAAGCATCGGCGGCCTAATACCTGACCGCTGAAAACGGACAGGGACGGAGTGAGCAGAGTCACAAACAATCCACAGTATAAAAGTGTAAGAAAAGAAGAGGAGGAGGAGCATGAGAATGCCTTACTCTCTGGTTTCCAGAGTGACAATGATGAGGATCGGGCGTCTGTTCATTCCACCCACACAACTGGAGTTGCACATGAAGTTATACAAAATTGTGGTGAACTCTGTTCCCACCTGAGGAAAAACAAGGACGCTGATGGTCAGTGACTTTAATGACGGACAAAAGAAAAGAAGACATGTATGACAGAGGATTTCCTCATACTAAATGTTTAAGAAAGCAGCACCTCTTAACTGAACGAAATCAGCCTGACAGGTTTTTCACTTCACTTTCATTTTAAAACAAGGTCTGTTTTCTTTCCATGATTTCAAGTCGTATCTTCAGTCACCAATGATTTAAGACTTGAAAATACTTGATGTGAAGTTTAAAATAATGCTCAAATTTTTTTTTAATCACTGGAGTAAACATAGTGTTTTTTTCCAAATAAGATGAAACACTTTGTATAATAAAAATATACTTATATTGATTGTATTCTTATGAGGGAAGCTCAATTATAATGAAATCAAATGGATATTATCTCCTCAGTTATTACAGTTGAGAATATTTTTTATTAGTTAATTTTTGTTATTGAATGTTTCTGTTTTTTGTTTTATTTCAAATCAATTTTAAGAGTAATTTCAAGAGTTTAAATTTTAGTTCAGTCTCAAAGTACTGACTCATTTTACTTTAGTTTTTATTTTTGGATTTTCATGCACTATTATGCAAAATCATTTTATTCTTGTACATGATGCATCAATAAATAAAACCTGTATCTAATAAATTACATCCTGCCATGTGACCTCAGAACCCACATGGATTAAAAACATTCTAAATATTTCCCTGTCCAAGCTGTGTGAGGACTGTGTTGTGCTTTCACTGAGTGGGTTTTGGTTTTAGCAGCTGCTGTGTGTCAGGACTAAAGCCTGGGCCTGTCACCGCTCTGTCTGTCAGAGTCAGGCGGAGGTGCTGAGGTGTCGCCGACAGGGCATTACCGGGGCTGCTCTTCTCCACAGTGATGGACAGCTCACCTGGGGAGGCTCATAAGGAACCAAAACGCTCTGTCTGCCAGTGATGGAGTCCTCCACATACTGGGCGTGGCTGTTTCCCTCCACACGGATCAAATGACTTGGAGGAGCAATCTGACCTGGAGGCAACATGAGAAATGTCATTAAATGTCAACAGCAACGAGTTAAAACTCAAGTCCCACATTAGTGAGAGTCTTTTTAATAAATCAAAGAACTGACCATCATTGAACTCGCGGCTAAGCTCGTGGTTCGGGCAGCGCTTCACCACTTCGGTCACATGTTCGGCTTTCTTGTAAACAGGCATGGCCCTAATAACAGCGCCTTGTGGAGGAGGGGTGAGGACTTTGATCTGAATGGGACACGTCTTCGCAATCTGGCAGTACAACTTCTTCAGATCTGTTGAGTACTAGATGGGACAAAAGACAGAAAATGCCAAAGATTATATAAAACATACCAAAACACATACATAATATTGGCAAAACATGGTTGTTTATCTGCTTTGAGGCTTGACAACAATGTCTGCATAATTTTAAAAGGACACATCCATGTCTGCAACACCTGTTGCCTAGACTGAGCACTTCTGGTTTCCCCTGAAGCGAAAGAGGTTAAAGACAAGACTGTGATTATGACCGACTTAAATAAACACAAGCACACACACACACACACACACACACACACACACACACACACACACAGGGGTTGCTTCTATAAGTGTGCATTGAGCAACCTCAAAGATGTCTCTTGGAGAGCCTCTGGGACTTCCGAGGAGTGCCATAAAATGGACCCCTCCAGCAGCAATTAAACTGGGCCTGGCTTTCATCTTCAAGGAGGGAGTGATCTGCTAAAGCATCTGATGGCCACTCATCATACAGAACAGGGCTTCTGAAGAAGAAGAAGCTGCAGAGCTGATGCTACATAAAGATGAGTGCAGTTTTCCTGGTGGGGTTGGATGAAAATGACTCAGTTTGGCTGTGAGCACCTGAGTGAAGGACTTATCACAGGATCCTTCTGTGACCACTGCCAAAATGGGATGGTTGCTCAAAAAACTGGCTTGCATTCAAGTGTGTAAGCCAGAAGTCATGAATAATAGATGCACGTTGATCCCTGCTAGAACTGCTCACCAATAAGCCATCAGAAAGACTGAATAGTTACTAATAGGCAGAACCCAACTGTGTAAACAGACCATTCAAATCAGTGCTGTGCAAGCACAGCTTTAAGCCGTCTATGTGCAGAAGACACTGGGTGGGGGAGCAGGGAAATTTTTCCTGTCAGGTTCATTTCTCAGTGAACATTGTGAAAAACGCTTGAGGCTGCGTTGGAGAACAATGCAACATAAAAATTCCACCTCTATTAATTTCAGATATAAAGAAAAGGAGCTCATCACTGTACCTGTCTGAGCTGACTTTAAATATTACACAAGCTTGGCACAGCCATTTTCTGCTCTGCTCCCCAGGCACAACCTCTCCTTTCATCAGGACAAACCCAAAACAGCGCCTTCTAATCTCCTTCTTCCATTTTCTTTCTCACAACTGCACACATTACAACACTGGATTTCAGAGAACCAAATTCTCACTTGGCTCCTTTCCTCAAGTGACCTCATTAGAAACTGTACATGCATACGATGAACTGCCAGAACATTAGTGTTACTCAACAGTACAGCTAGAAATGTATAATAAAGTTTCAATATGCAAGATTTACATGTGTTTGTGTGAGGGTTTGAGTCTGATTTAATCTGTGATGTTTTTTGATGCTTGCTGACCTTTACTGCTCTTTATGCTAACAGTTGCTAGTGTTGCACAATGAAGCAGCTGGAAAGGAGCAGAAGAGAGACACTGAAGAGCTCAGGAGGAAGGGAATGGATTTCCATGGAAAAAAAGATCCAAGTCTTCAGCATAGAAATCAGTGTATTATGATTTATCATGGAATAAGGAAGAGATAGTTGTTAGTGGCATTAACCCACATCAAAAAACACCAGCTGCTAGCACCAAATAGTCAAACAAAAACATCATGTAAGCACACAGTCATGATGCTAGTCTTCAATATTCAACATTCAAATGTAATGGTGGTGATCAAAGTTACACCAGAGCATTATTATGTTTTAATTTGCACAAAAATACATCTACTTCACAAGATTTAGAGATTGATGTAGTGACGTGCACAGTTCAAGCTCTGGGACATGTACATCATCACAATGACTAAACTGACTGAGCCTCAAATCAAAGCAGCCTTCCAAAAGGAAAAGCCGAAAGATGAATGGTTGCAGTTGTCCCCTCGCTCCTAACCTGATACTCCCCGTACGCTTCTGTCAATCAGCTAAATGAGGTGGAGAAGCAAAGAGCAAAGAGATGGGAGAAAGAGAGAGCTGAGGATTATGAAGCAAAGGAAATGAGAGGAGAGTTGTGTAAAGGGTCTGTATGTATTGTTTTGAATAACTGTAGCTGGGTTTACGCACTGTCTGAAAACAGCACGATTTAATCAGATGTTTAAGAAAAGCAGAAAACCAAAGTTTGTTTAGATCATATCCCAATGTCTAACATTTCCAATTAATTTACACACGTAAAAACACACCAGAGAACCATCCCAGCCCTCAAGCTACAAAGTTTGAGCACACAAGTATGTGTTACTGATGCTGTGTTTGCTCAGCAGTGAGAGCAGGAGCTCCTGTTGACTGCTGAAAGCAGCGCCTGGCTAAAGCTAACACTGTTCAGGGTGGAGGACAACCAGTTGACTGATGGGATTCAGTGGCTCACACAGGGTGCGGTGCTCAGGTGTTAACATGTAATTATGAGCCTTTCATTGGTCACAATGTGAATTATACAGCCAAGAAGTGCACAAAACAGAGCTGCTTAATCACAATCATTTGAAAGAAAACTTTTTTTTTCCTAAGTTTGCAAGAATAACACGTGACACCAAGTCCAACACACGTGTGAAGTGGAGAACAATAATAAATGTTGTAGCCATCTTTACAAACAGACTATGATGCTGCACAAAAAGTAAAATGGGTCAGTTTTTAATAAAATATGTTCAGAATCAGACTGAATGCAACATACAATTTGTTTGATGCTTGTGTTGAATGTGTGCAATTACTTTCTAACACATGCAACACTTGCACACACAAATACATACTTCCCGTGGAACACAGGTTGAGACAGGCCCACAGCTGTAGCGTTCTTTTCTCCATGACAGGCGCTGCGGGCGCATGCAGAAGTCAAGTCCTGACAAACATCAGGCCTTAAACAAGCACTGTTTGGCGCCTCTGGTCTTGTCTTCTTCATACCTGACATGTCATGTCATGCCTAAAGCTTCTCCCAAACCTGTTTAATTCTACAATAATGCAAAGGAGTTTTTTCTCTCCCTCGGTCTCTGCAGCAGATATAAAACACCTGCACTTGAAGAGAAATTAAATGTATAGTTTGAGGAAATTACCACCAATTTTTCTATACCTCTTAAAGAAAAAATAAAACAAAAAAAATGGTGTAGATATGAGCAACAACAAAGCCATACCACTCAATCTTAGTGACAGCACCTGCCCCAAGACAAACCTGTGCACTTACCAGTGGCATCGTGCTTATGTAGCTGAAAGAGTCACATATATATTTGTCATCCTGGAGATGAACCAGTCAAATGCTGGTTTTTACCAGCATTCAAACTACATCTGCACCTGAGCTCATTGTTTTCAAAACCATAATAAAAGCCAACAGGTGGGAAGATGATTATAAAAATATTTCAAGATAAGATCATAAATATTCAATATGTCATTTTCTAAATCTGGTTCAACTACAAAAACAATTCCTGATTTTTCTCTCGTTTTTTAAACCAGTGTTTATCTTTCGTGTACACAACCACACTGTTTCATCAGTGTTTATATTCTGGTGATATTCGACTACATGACCCGGCGTTCTGTTGTGGTAAATATTACTGCAGGTATCTATGAGGAGTTGTTTGCTAGAGATAAAAGAATCTTGTCATAAAAACTGAACGAGAACGGGCTTTTCCACGATTATGAAGAAATCCCATAGCCCATATCATAAAAAACCTTTTCAACTCTGCGTTTTTAAAAAATTCCCCTCTACCTTTTCCCATCTGGAGCTCTCAGGGCTTGTCTCTCTGTGATGGGCGAGTCATGACAAGCTTTTTGACACAAACAAGTCTGAGCCCCATCTCGTGAGGCGTGGGACGGGCCCGCAGATGTTCCAGGGGCAAGCTGTGTCTTGCTACCTTTCGCTAGAACACTCTTCTCTTTGAGCATTCAAGGGCTCTCCTCCTCCTCCGGCGCAATGTGAGATGCAACCATCAAGCTTAACTCGCTCAAAAAGACAGAGCCCACTCCAAGAGCACAGGGTTCAGGAGAGAGGCACACCATATTTACACAGGTATTATCTACAGGCCCTCAATCCATTACTGTAATCCCCGCAGCTCTACAGCGTCCCAGTGATAGCCCCAACCATGACATTCCTCTCCTTTGACTGCTATATGTGGTGGCAGCTAATACACACGGCAAACACAACCAATCTTTACCCTCACAATAGTTGCATCAATAGGCAACAATGACTGCCTCTTTTGCGACACTCCATTAATTCAGCAAAGCAAAGCATACAAAACATCTATAAGAGATGTATTGGTTTGACCTGGAGAAGTGTTTTTCTCTAAATAAATGACAAAAGTGGGGAGTGCCGAGGAGGAAACCGAGTGGGAGCAGTTCTGGGAAATGTTGACGTGTTGAACCTCTGTGTGTGTGTCACACTCGTCCTAGACAGGAAGAGGTTAAGGTGTGGGTTAGGGATTAGGTGTGTCTCCATAAGAACAGTCATCAAAAAGACAGTACACAGTCCACTAAGTCCTGTGGAAGATCCCACAGGCCTTCAAAAGGGGGGGCATTAGCAGATCTTTGCACAGAGCAAAGCTGTGGTGGTGACATCTTTGGTGGCTGTTTGCCATCAGTCCTTCAGTCCAGCAGTCAACTTATTGGGCTGAGATTATGAAAGCTTTACGAAAGATCTCCTGAGCTCAGGTGAAGGAGCCTCCTCTGAGATGGGAACCAACACTATAATCACAATTCTCCAGAGTCAGGTTGACTGCTTGCAGACCATGAAAATGACTCTGTTTGAGCCATTATGGAAAATCATCAGGACAAAACAATGTTCAGAGTCAAAATACTGACAAATGCTCTTTGGTGGGATTAAGTGACTGCATTTGCAGTTACGTAAGGCATCTACGATGGATGATGCACCAATGTTTAACTTGGATGATAAATGACCGTACAACCCAGAATACCACTACTACCACTACTACTACTACTACTACTACTACTGCTACCACTACCACTACTTATTTCTATATTCACAAATACAAATTAAATAATTAGTGATCATGAAGAAAGAGGAAAACCTCTTTATTTTCTGAACTGTCAGATTGTGCAGCTCGTGGGTTAACAGTGTAATTTTTCTCAGTAATGGCATATAGTACAGTATGTTTTCCATGATTAGCTAAACCAATCAAACCAGTCTTTCCTCATCTGTTATGACTGTAGGATACACCAGTCTGTTGCGCTTCAAGTTTGTGATGGGATGTGTCCCTAACCAGCACAGCTCAGGCAGTGGGGCGTGCCTCTTAAACCACACTGTTAAACTCCTCACAGTTGCACATCAGACAAACACTTTTGTTTTTGGGACTGTGAAAATGAGAGGGATGAGTGAAGCAGTGTGGGAATTGGGTAAATGTCACAATCCCACACTCAGCATGGCCAAGGAATAAGGTGAGATTGCCCAGCACTCCCTACATTCAGCCACAGGCACAACGTATTGAATTTAATCTTTAAGACTGGCAGGTTTTTCAGTTTGGCCAGATTTAAGGAGAGTGACTTGTTTCCTATTGAAATGGATGTCACTGGCAGCCCATAACAGGATATGGTTTAGTTACACGGCACATGCCAAATACAGAACATACAAGAATTCCCTCTCTAATGAAGTTTAATACATATATTTTGGCCTTGCACTTTTTCTATTATAAGAGTAACTCTATGGAAATGTCCCATGAGGTGTCGCTTAGGGTGAGGGTTCCATGAAAATGATGAATGTAGAAGCAGTACATTTAAAATGTCACATCCACAGACACTGTTTTTTTTTGTTTTTTTTTAATCATGACTAGAATATATGTCAAACCTAAATGGCCTGAACTGTCTCGTGAGGTGACACCTCTGCCACCTGTGCCGTCCGCTAGGGTGCATTAATAGACCAAATTGAGGGACTGTGGGACTGTCACAGTGTTTGCACATAGAGGAAAAGATTAGACACATAAACAACCGAGCAGGTGGAGCTCTGATGCAACAGCTGTCCCTCAGCCCCGTCATGCATAATGACAGAGCAGGAGGAGCTGGTTGTATAGGTTTACTGAGCATCGCATGGTGACATCTAGCTGTGCAGGGCATCACCACACCTGGACCAAGCCTGTTTACCTCTGTCATCAACAACTGTCCCTGGACCCTGCCCAAACTGTCAGTAAACTGGAGTTTGACTATGAGCAGAACCTAATAATCACTGGGAACTAAGTAAAGGCCTGGCCTTCTCTTTCTTCAATCCACCTGATTGGCGTCTCTAGGATTACCTTTATATATTAATAAGACCATTGTTTATTCAGTTTTTGTGTCAGTGAGTGAAGTGTAATGTAAAGCCTGAATAAGAAGAGCCTGGGGTTCAATCTTGATTAAAGCTATACATCTCAGGTGACATTCTTCCTTGCCAGATGTAGTTGTGCAACTCAGGACTTTCAAGTAATATTCACCTAAATCTGCCTAGAGCACAGATTGTCAGAAAAATAATTCACGGTTAAAGAATGTTCTTAACTTTATTACTGGCTCATTGCTTGACCTTTTAAGATGACAGCTACCAAAAAATAGTGTATCTTAGGGCGGCTCAGTTGGTAGAGTGGCTCATCCAATGATCGAAGGGTTGGTGGTTTGAACCCCACCTTCAACTGTCCACATGTTGAAGTGTCCTTGGGCAAGACACTGAACACTGGTTCAGGGCCTGGCAGCGCCTTGCATGGCAGCAGCTGTCCACTGGTGTGAGTGTGTGCATAACAGGGTGAATGCAAGGGTTTGTAAAGCGCTTTGGGCACCATAAAAATGTAGAAAAGCACTATATAAGCACCAACCATTTATCACCATTGACTCCAGATACCCGGAATGTAGAAAAAACTATTAAAAAAACTACTTCTCAGATGCATTACTTTGTCAACAACACAAGTATATATTCAATATCCATTCACAGTGTATTGTAATAGATCACTTACCTAGTTGATCCTGAAGTTGTCTAATAGTGTGTTAGAGTGTTTCATTTTACTAGGTGTAATTTTATTTAATGTTTTTGCAGGTTTCAAGGAGTTAAATATAAAGAGATTTTTATGACCATTATGAATGCACATGAAGATCTTTATAACATATGAGTAAAAAATATGATAGATAAGAAGGACAATCAGTGGAAAGTGAATTAATTAAGTTGCAGTGGGCTTCAAATTCATTATTTTCAACCAAGAACCAAGTACTGTCTGAACTTTGGACTTACGCATATTAAAGTAACATTAATCATGAATACTCATGGACAGCTTCACTCATCATACAGGTTTATAGAATACTGGAGTTTTCTTACCGTCCAGGTGGCAGACTTTGCTGTACTAGACTGCTGGAAGGACACATCAAAGGTGTGGGGCCCGGCGTAGTCTGTATTGGATGGGATGGCCGGTGAGGGGGACAGGGCATCGAAGGTGGAGCTGGGCTGGGCGTAGGGTGAGGGGGCTGTCACGTTGTTCTGTGCGTGGTCATTGTTGTAAGGGCTGGTGTTGGTCGAGCCGCCATTCTGAATGTTTTGATCCATGCTGTTCAGGAGCCCCAGGTTTGTATACTGTGACTGCAGACAAAATGGAGGGGGATGGGAGGAAAGGGGAATGTGTTCAGTCACTGTAGAGGAATTCCGCTGTCCTTAAATCTTACATGAATGACAGCACTGGTGATTTTTTTTTCTGATGCACCTGCTAAGCTAATCCAAAGAAATACAGAAAAAAAGTTGCTTAGAAAATGGAAACACTAAAGAAGGGGTACAATTATGACAGGCGGTCTTAAAAGTAAATAATAACATAAAAGAATATAAATCAATACACAATAGGCACGGTCAAAGGTTAAAGAGAAAGTGAGTGCTGCAGGAAGTGAAGATCTTGTTACTGAAAAATGGTGAAGTGGTGATCCATGATCCCCAGTTTAACTTCTTACCTGAGGCAACATGTTAACACCCCCATCAAGAAAACAACTTTTACATGAGGATAAATAAAAACATAATTTAAAATCACCAATTACTTTAGAAATCTGCCTAGTCTGGTTTGTTTCTGTCCTGCTACAAATAGTACTACCGAGCATTCAAATAAATTTTTCCCTGACCAAAAGTATCCAGACAGAAGGAATGGAATTAAAATATCTGCCTTTAAACAGGATGGAGAATACGCCTGGGTAGTAGCCAGCCCCTTCCTGCTTGTTCTGCTTGCCATTCACCCCATTCCTTTCCATTTATAAATGGCACATTCCTGGACGAGGTGCCATGGCTCTCGCTCTTTAGACGGCCATTAATCTCTCCAGGGCCTCTTGTTTATTTCAAGCACGGCTGACCACAGCTGTCCAACTCACACCCATTACCCTGCCAGGTGTTAGCGGTGTGCTAGATAACCCATAAAACACAGGCTAGGTCGGTTTTATCACAACTAATCAAGGTACTGAAGCCATATCACGGATTTATTACATACACATGCAGAAATTCAGACACACACAGACTTTCATTGTGAGACGCACACACCTGAGGAAGGTCATCCGGGTCAAACTGAGCATACCTGTGTAACAATGCCACAGGGGAGCAGGCAGTTTGGATGAGGGTCACTGTGTGCAACATAAGGCTGCTTAACCCCCCCACAAACAATGACACCAAGGCTTATAAGAGCTCTGGAGGACAATTATGTTGGGGACGCAGGTGTTAGGAGACAAGTGTTTTTGTGAATGAAGCATACACACACACACACACACACACACACACACACACACACACACACACACACACACACACACACAAAGATAGAGAAAAAAAACTCCATTCTGGTGGAATCCCTCCAGCCTTTAGCAGGGAGACAGTACCCCAAACACACTGTCTGACAATGGGGTAATTACACAGGTATTATAGAGGTTAAAAGTGAATGTGTATTGGATCTTAGAGGAGGGAAAACAGAAAAAGTCAAATGTAGAACTAAAAATAGTACACTTTTACATAAATGCAAGTCAGAATGTGCTCCGTGTTCAGCATGGGAACAACCAGTGTGATTATTATTTTCTGTTTTAACCTTTGTGATAGTGATATTGGAGAGAATCTTTTGAAGTATGGCACAGTTCACTGCAGCCTCAGAGATGACAGAGCCTCTCCCAGGGCATGACGCTGGCAGCTGCAGAGGTGGATGTGACAGGCACCAATTATCAATGTCAAATTATTATTCTAAAGAAAAGGCTGATGGTGGACAGCTACCAAACATAGATAAATGCAGGGATATAAAATAGAAGGCCTTGACATAGAATACCTAACATTACATACAGGGTCTCTGAAGACTCTCCTCTGGGTCTAAATGAACATAAGGATAAAAAAGCCATAATTGACTTGATACTGAGCCCTGACAGTCAAGTCTACCAAAAAACTAGCCACGTTTTAAGGTTTAATTGACTGGAAGTGGGATGTCAGCGTTTTAAAGGTTGTGTGAGGGGGTTTCAGGCCTCTCCTCTGTTTCCTTTAATCAGATCTTATTCCACTATAATACACCAACCATTTAATAACCACTTTAGCTGCTCTTAAAAATTCCTTCTGTTTATAGCTGATTCTGTGTTTAGGCCTTTAGTCAGGCTGCGAAGCAGAAGCACAGTAAATCAGCAGCCTTGTCATCCTCAGCAGCCTTTAATAAAGTTTGTGAAAAGGTTATGCTTTCTGTTTGAGGCCTTGAAGCAATTTCTTTGTTTGAGATAAATGCTGGGGTAAGCATTTCAGACCAACACAAGGAGAGTTTATGATGTAAACATTTGTATTATCCTAAAATAAAAAAAAAAGAAAGAAAATTTTCCAGTTGTAGTGATTGTTAAACAAATGACTAAATGGACAAATGATGACAGTTACTTGGTAGTACCTTGTGCAGCTGACTAAAGGTAAATCATTTTCTCTGCAGTTTGTTTAAGTATGTCATACATTACTCACTGCACATCTGGGAAAAAGCTGACTGGATCATTTATATGTTAATTTTTTTCATATGTATAATATGCATCCATGTTGCAAATCAAAGGTTATGAGATATCTGTGAGGACCTAACAGAAAACACCGCTGCAAAGATACTGGCCTTCAAACCACAAAACTCTAAATAGATGTGATGTGGACAGTTGTAAGTGATAAAACGCCACAATTTATATGTGAACATATAACAGTCCATAAACCCCACTGCTGCTGTTAGGTGGTCACAAAGTTGAAGCACTGATAAGGCCACAGCTTTGAACAGCCAATAGATGACAGGAACCACAGCAGACCTGGCCTAAGGGGGAATAACTCCAATTCCAGGCTCTCTGGTGACCTGCTCCATGTACCTTCAGTACAGAGGAGCAACTGGGGGACTGCAGTGAGTGACCACAGGGAAGGGAGGCATTAAAGGCTCAACATGGATGAGGGGGGCTGAGGTGGGGCAGTGGGTGGGGGTCCATCTACACCTCATACCTGCTGGGGTGGGCAGAGTAGGTGATTGTATCTACATCAACACACCATTAAAGCAATTACGAACCTGGACTAAACAGCTACGCCTGGCCGGCCGCATTCTAATGACTGCAGCGGCTCCCAAGAGACTAGCGATGGGGGGAACCTGATACCCCACACACAGAGGGGATTGAGCCGGACACCACTTAAAGACTCCCTGCTCCACAACTTAAAAGACAGTGACCTGACACACCTGCTATCTGCAACCTGCAATCTGAGAATCTATCACCGCTCACTCTGTGAGTTTGGGTGTAGGATTTAGGGAACAAAAACACAAGGAAAACACAAAGAATGAAGATGTATAAAGGAGATTTCCACAACAATAACTACTTTAAGAACCAAAGACAATATTTTAAATACACAACACTGATTGAAATATGTAGTTTTTAAGTTTTTGCAGAAGTTGCATAACACATTCTACAATGAAATTGACCAGACTGAGAAAAAAATGTAATAGGTCCATTCCAGAGTCAGAAGAATGTCATGTTATTTAAATTAGGAAAAAAAGAATCTGTAATTTACAGTACAAATCCATTATATATTCAACCATTCTGAAAACACACCATATCGCCAAAAGCTCCCTAACCAGCGTTGGAGTCAGTCATTCACTTACACTTTCGAAGTGAGAACAGACTTTTTTGTCACCAGACTGAGACATTAAAACACTTTTGAGTTTGTTTTCACATGTTTGAAGAACAAAGGACCATTTTATAAAAAAAAAAAAAAAATCTGCAATCTTATGGTAAGACTCAGATCATGAAAAGAAAATTCAGTAACTGCTCGGCCAAATGTTCCCATAAAAAAACTTCTAACAAATAACTACATGTAAATAAATAGCAAGTAAAATATTAGTAATTCGGAATGTAGTGATTTAACAATTTAATTTCCATAACCTATACTTTCATGTGTTGACATCTTCTCTCAGAGAACAAAAAAAAAAAAAAAAAAAAAAATCTGAAACCTCCAACGCCTTTCAGTGATCAGATTTTTTGACAACACTAAGACTTGGAAAGAAATAAATCACATCAACTGAGTACATCCATCAAAATCAGATAAAAGCCATTTTACGAGAAAAATATTCAAAGCGATCATCCAGGTGTTTACATTCCCCTGCTCTCTGGAGAGATGTGCACGCCAACACACATACTGTCAAAGTCAAGTCAAGACGAAAACACAGGGGAATCAAATGCAAAGGTACCTTCCCCGCACTAAATTTTCCTATAGTTAATATTAAAGACGCTTTTTATTAATTCATTTTACAATTTTTATTTCTCAATCATTAAATATCTGCACTGCCCCCAAAAGCATCAACTTACATTTCATGAAAAATAATCAAAAACTCTGAGTGAAAATTTTGGCGTATAGTTGAAGTCACAAAATACAAGGCCTTTAACTTGAATTGTCTTTTCATTCAGTCTCGAAGCTCTGGGGAACCTACTAAAGGATAATTATGATGTTTTTTTCTTTTTGTTTTTCTCGGTTTCGCTTTTGGTCTTACCTCGTTGAATGACGTTGTGGTGCCCGTCTCTAGGTACAACATGTTGGCGCTGAGATTGAGCAGAGCGGCTGCTGTTTGCTCCACTGGCTCCAGGATTCCACAAATCTGTTTTTCTCACTCTAAAGGAGTGATGTGGGTTACAGATGCAAAGTGAAGCTTCTATAGGAATCTAAGGTTAGGTCCTATATACTGGGAAGAGAGAGGGGAGGGGTCTAAGGAGCTACCTGTCCAATACCTGACTCCACACCCATCTCCAGAAGCACAAACTCCTTACGCTTCATTTGAAATACTGCAGAGGAATATATTGAGCAGCGAATTACTGTTACGCATCTATAATGGCAGATAAAAGTGGAGAAAAAGAGATATAATATGGTAAATTATGAAAAAAAAATGTATTAAAAAAACAAACTTAAATTTTTAAAAAAATCTAAATAACACTCCTGTTACATCCTTTCTGACTATATCTTCCAAATAAAGCCATTAAAAAGACATATAATGGTTTTCTTTATATACCCCAATTGAAGATGCAACTAAAACGTTTTTCCAAACACACAAATGTCATCAACAAGAATTAAAAAAAAAAAAAAAATAATGACAACATAATTTAATAAAAAATTGCACAGAAATTCCATTACGCCTGCAGCTTTAAGAGAGAAGCCTGTGGTCCTGGTGATAGTAGGTGTCTAAAACTACTGTATACCTACAGTGGTTAGCATAACAATTGCTCCTCATGCAGCCCCCTAAGCTATTCCAGTGCAGAGACCTCCAGAAAAACACAATGTGACTCCTGTAGATTGTTCGTATCTATCAGAGTTGACTGATGTAGACCTGTTGTGGAAACATGCATTTACCTGAGATACTGTAATGCTGCTTTCACAGATCATCTGGCTCTCTGAAAATGTGACAGTTGCATTAAAAATATCTACTGTAGTGCTGTTAATTGCCTGTCTTTTGTTGTTAATGGCAATAAAATGTTTAAAAATCTACTGTAATAATAATGTATGTGTACTGTGCACATATTCAAATCAGAACTTCAAACTTACTGGTCTAAGTCTCCTGAATCTCACAGGATTATAGTGGCGGAAAAAATTATTAGACCACCCTATCTATGTTGTCTTCAATTTCTAGTTCATTTTAATGTCTGGTACAACTAAAGGTACATTTGTTTGGAAAAATGTAATAATAACAACAAAAATATCTCATGAGAGTTTAATTTAAGAGCTGATATTTATCTATTTTCTATGGTTTTCTTGATAATAACCAAAATCACATAAGTACTTACATTAATATCTATAGCATTGTACTGACAAAAACAGTACTTTTAGGCATTCCTTGTTTTCTTTTCTGTCTGTTTTAGTCACATGATACACACAGGAGTTGGTACTTCACTGCATAACCATGGTTTCTGACGACTTTTGATGGTCTAATCATTTTTTCCGCCACTATATGTTCTGAAGAAAGAAATAAAACCTGACATTAATGTCTCAAGTTTGTTTGGGTTTTTGTCAGATTATAAAACTGAGTTATTCTACACAAGTGAACATAGGTGGATGAGATAAGGTGCACCGGTAGATGATGAGGGAGGAGACTGGCAGGGCACAAATCACTTCTGTTACTACAGAGCCAAAGGCCAACAACTTCTGCCCTGTGGTGAGAATAGTTTTAAAAGCTGTCTGAAATTGTGACCTGAAGACAGTGTCTCCAAACGACAGCCACACCCTGGTCAGGCCTGGGGGGCTCTGGGGGGAGGCAACAGGTCAGCGTGACAAAAGGCAAATCAACACTTTAAAGAATCCAAACCACTGGCCTCCCAAGGTAAGCAGGCGTCAGTGAAGGCCCGGTCAGACCTATTTAAGGTGATAATTGGTTCAACTAAACAAACTTCTAATTATGTTAAAACAACACTGACACGTGAAAAGGCGTTAGAGTACTTGAAGTTAGAAGAGGAGCTGTACTGACGCAGGACTGAACGGACAAAACATATGGCTAAATTTAATTACGGATTCATTTTTCCTATGTCATTTTCTTGCGTTTTTAACCCTTGTGTGGTGTTCATATTTTTGTTATTCAGCCAGTGTTTATGGATGTGCTGGACCCACTGCATTCATGGGTTTTTAATTCAACTTAAATAATTTTATGTTAAAATACTCAACAGATGTTTACTTCATCCCAATTACAAGCAATATAAAACACATACATGCCCTGTGATGAACTGGCAAAATGTCCAGGGTGTACCCCGCCTTCGCCCCTAAGTAGCTGGGATAGGCTCCATGTGACCCCCGT
>JAPTGZ010000019.1:23282436-23294399 GCA_029814645.1 Fowleria isostigma
GCCATTTTACATGTAAATTGCTGTTCGTTTTACGATTTTTTTATTATACAACGACGGGTCTGGAACGGATTAAATTCGTAAGTCGAGGTACCACTGTATTTGGTCAAAAAGCCATCAAAGAAATTCACCATCAGGTTTTCTTTTGCATAGAACCTACTGTATACACTTACTCAAAGTTAATTACTGAGTTTACTGAAAATATGCTCTGTCTCACTCATGGTAATCCACATAACTGACAAAATCAAATTCCAACTCTAAAAGAGCATGACCTACATTTGTTTCAGCCAAGCATAGATAATATAATACTGTGGTGAATAGGAGAAAAAAATAGAAAAAAAAACCCCAGTAGAGTTAAGTCTTTGTCTAAGCTGTAAGAAAGATGGAAGAAAATAGAAGACATACAGGCAATAGGGGTACATGCTCTGTATCTGTAGATCTACAATCAGGCCGGTCCTCAACAGATATTCAAGTGGAAAGCGATGAACACTAGTTCCTTAAAAACGTCTCTTAATGCCTTGTAATCAATCACTGTACAATAACTCTGACCTTATATTTCAGAAATACAATCGATTAATCCATTAATAAAAAAGGAGCTGCTTTATGCTGATGTACAGTGTTCAGCACAAATGAGTCAAACCCCTTTGAAAAGGAAGATTTTCATCAATATTTTAATGAACATAAGCACAGTTTGAAATATAGGAACAAAACTGATTTTTATAGAACATTTTCTTTACTGAGAACGTGATATGTTGTATAGTGTCCCATAGAAAATGTTGATTCTCAAAGAAAACTAAAGGTTTTGTGACAAATCTGTTGGGGTGTACTCATTTATGATGAGCGCTGTATATCATACAAAAGATTGCTAATAGTTTGACTGAATTCTCGTAGAATTGGTAAGACATCTATCATCATCAAAAACATTAAAAACTGTTGTAGAGAGAGGAAGTGGGCTAGGCTGAAACAAACACGGAACTATATAACATGTATGTACCGTACTTATTTTTAGGTGTCACAGTAGGAGTTACACAAATAACATAGTGTGTACATAAAATGAATATGAGCTCTATCAGTCTTGTGTTTAAAACGGAAATATAATTCCTTATTCCTTGACGTTAATGTTAAACGAAGCTCTTTTGCTGTTCTTGCAGATTAAGTAAAAATAACTCATTTGAGGTCTGCAGAGACACATTCTTTAGACAAATTGGATGTAGTGACTCAAAAACATCAAATGTTTTTATGATCACAAAACAGTGATCAGTAAAGATTGCACCACATCTGGCAGATTCTTCTAAGATGACAGCATTTAGATAAGATTTCAATCTAGTCAGATTTACAAAACAGTCTAATAATTGTCAGCGGAACTGAACTGAACCAGAGGGCTATTACACACAAGGCAGAAGAGCTGAGGAAAAAAGTGAGAAGTCAAACACAAACATGTAATTATATCTGCGTGTAGACTGAGCTGCTCAGTGTTTAACTTTATCCTGTGTTGCCCTGCTCAACACTGACTTTTCCACGCACAGCTGATCAGAGGTTTATCTGGGTGTAAAATCAGCTGTTTAGGGTAGGATATAGCATTTCTCCTGCCACTGTTTCTGCCACATTCCTTCATGTTATTCTACCCTCTTCTTGCTTGCTACCCTTGTTGCCACCCCCCACCTTTAGACAGAGAAGACACGTACTGATAGATGAGAGCAGAGACCTCTGCAGAAGAGGCAGGTGCTGCGGTAAATTGTTGCCCTGGAGCTACAAAAAAAAAATCCAAAAGAAAAAGGAATTTCAGATTAAACATAAACCCTACACAATACAAATAATTTCCCCCAAGGCACTAAACAGTGAGCTGCATTCTAATGACTCATGAAAGAGGCACACCTCCACTTGGGCGGGGGTGGGGTGAGGGTGATTTTGCCCACCGTGGGCTTTCATCAAAACAGAGTCTTGACTTGGTAATAATAATTGGGGCTTGGTGATTGGCAAGCTGCCATGGCACTGAGCAGCAAACCCCACACGGATGTTGCCTGAGTTGCTGGCGTGCCAATCACCGCACCACGCCCTCTTTGGTGCAGAGGAAAGTGGGCGGTGGGGGTGGGGCCATTAATCACCAGTTCAAGAGAGCACAGGCCCCCTTGGGGGATGCGCAGGGTAACATTACTCAGCTCCTTGAACAAAATTTTTATTTGCTATTTTTTTCCACCCTGGCTGGACAACAGCATTCCTAAACTGGGAGGGAACGGTACACTGCATCATCTTTCAATAGCAGGATTGATAAAGATATGTCCCTGACTTCAGGTCAAACTGAATACAGCTCACAGAGTATTCACACTAGATGGGAAATAACGTCAATTTATCCTAAACATTTGAAATGCTTTAAAATGGTACTACTTGTGTTAACTACTGCTTATTATCACACATACTGTCTCTTTACTAGAACTTTAAAGCACGTATTATTATTATTATTATTCTGTATGATCGATACTCAACACATGACTAGTACGCCTGAATTCACAACTCACCTTAAAATGAAAAACCAGGATTTTTCTAAGTTACCAGTGCTATGATGTGTTTTATTATTGATATTGCTTAACTAAAAACTATGCAAGGGCTTGGCACTATATGTATAATGTGATCAGTCATGTTTTTGCTTTTAAGTTGATGTCATAAATATCCGATAGACACTGATGGGAGTCATGCTTTTGGTTATTGTTGCAGTTTGTTAATATTGCACAAAATCACATTGATTCAATGTATAAATTGTCCAGAACACTGAGCAAAAAAAACCCCCAAAAAACCCCAAAACAACCAAATGTTATAATTTGGCTTCTAGAAAAAAACAGACATCTGAGCAGTTTTCCCTCTTTCTTCAGCTAAGGTTGTATGCACTGACACTTGAGTAAGAAAGATTTAATTTTGAATTATTTAAATAATATTAATACTTGTAGTTTTGTGTTTTGTTTTGTTATAGACCATATTTATTATATACAATTAAATCTTGCAGTTCTGCCAGCATGCAAGGCATATAATGAGTAAAGCATGCTAAGTTCATAACTTATATACATCAAAATCATCACTTACTAAGTAATGAGCGAGTTTATCAAGGGAAGATGAATGATTGAAGTAATCAATTAATGAATTAAGTGCTTTATAATGATAAATTAATAGACCCTGCACTACTAATATAAATGTTAATGAGTGAATAGTTTGCACTAAATACATGCAGTTTAATATAAAGTGTTGTAAAAAAAAAAAAAAGAAAAAAATTCAAGTTCCCCTTCTTGATGTACATGGGCAGGAATGTGACGGTCTAAAAGCACATTCTCATGTCAGCAGACTCTCGAGAGGGACTCGTCTCAGGAGAGCCACCCAGGTCAAGCATGACTCTGATAATATCACCACCGTACAGACAACATCTCACACAAACAGATAAACCCGGCCTATTTCACCAGGGTGTTGGGCTATTCCGCACCACATTTTCACAACTGTCCCCGGGAAATTCCATTGGTAATGTGAACAAAGACAATTATATTTGCATTTTGTATTGAACACCTAATGGAATTTACCACTGGAGTTCCCATCAATTCAGAGTGAAAGTAACTGCACGTAACAGTTGGTCTTTTTCTCTTCGTTTTACCCTAACAACATTTTGCAACCATTAACAATAAGGAAGGGCCATTTTTTTTTGTCACTGAACAATGGAATACATTTTTTTTGCATTTTGGCTTTGGAAACAGAAATAGCAAAATGCAAAATTTGACAGAAATGATTTAAGTATAAAGACTATTACTCAGTTATCCAAAAAATTAAGGGGGTACAGAGAAATGATCAAATCTTAAACAGAATTCTATAAAATAGTGATGGAAATACAATAATTTAGATTAGTTTCATCCTGGAGTTGTTATACAGTTGAGTGGCAACAAAATTCATATTTATGCAAAAAAAATTGTGATTTGGTCAAATAATTGCCATGATGTCATAATCGTGACAGAACTAATGTCAGATGGATTTTTCTGAATCAGTAACATGTACGTCCAAAAGAACAAAGCTATCTTTTTTCTGTTTGGAATTATTTGTCATTTAACATCGGATCATGTCTAGTTATGGTGGATTAAGGCAGCAGTGATTACTAGGGAAAAAAAGAAACAGATGTTTTCCAAACCTACGTACTTACAGAAAGCGGCTCCTCGGGTTCATGCATGGTTATGCAGTCCATACTGATCTGGATGGTATTCCCTGCAGATCCATTTGTTGGACTGTCTGTGAAGTTCAGCTCAATCGGCTGGACAGTGTGGATGGCTGATCTAAAACACAAGAACTGAAGCTGAAAACGCACCGAAAACAGCTCATTGGAAATGATATCATCAGTCAAATGTATTTAAAATAAGTATCTCTTTTCTTTTTGGGGCATTCTATAATTTGTATTCTGGTACTTGCAAGGATGTGTATGTGTGTATTTGTAATACATCGCTGCATGGGATTTTTCCCTCAATAAGACATTTTAATCTTCAGATTTAAACTCTAGGGGAAAAAAATGTGCAAGATTAAATCTAACCCATAAGGACACAGTGTGACTTTTGTATCAGTTCCCAAATGATTTTTTCTCTCTATTTATCCTTTCCTAAGTGATTTATCATAATTTATTTAAATGTTGTCCTCTGAATTTAGCATTTTTTTCCTGGTGAAAATCATCTATTTTCCTAATTTAATTCACTGATCATGTAGATGTTCATAAAAGCTCAGAGTAAAGTCAAAGGTTATTATATCAGAAACAGAAAAAACTGAAGAAAAATGTCTTTTTCAACAAAAGTGTCACTAACAGAACATAAACCCAGTATGTCAAACCACAGTCATTGATCCAACTCCATGGGTTTTACTGGTGAATCAATGTTGTTGAAGATGATGGTTTTTCCATGGTAACTACAGAGCCTCTGAACATCCAAATGGGTCATATCTGATGACCATAAAAAGATGAATAACTGTATTTTACACCAATTATTGACATGTATTGATAGGATTAGTGGATCAACAGTTCAGATTAGTAGATGATTTTGGATTTAATGATGTCTGGGCCTTTATGGGCTAATCTCAGTTTACATTTAATCATTCATCAGCATTAGGAATTATATTTTATGTATCAGTCCACTCTCAAAACAGTGCACCAGTATATAACTTAATAGCAGAAATAGCCAGTCCTTATCTTGAAAAATAATAATAAAAAAAAAAAAACCACATCACTTGGCTTTGTTTATACTGCATTTCTGTAATTTAAAAATACAAATGATCTGTGGTTTAATATAATACCCTTTATAATAAAAGTTGTTTGCATTTTACTTTGATAGTGGGTATCAGTACAAAGTATTTGTAATTTGGAACAAGACTTTTCTGTGTATTTTTGCTCTGATCTGTGGGTTGCTCATATGTTTGTGTAATGTTAACTCACTGGTCCAGCATGTCAAAAAGTTGATTAAATACATCCTGGCTGAAGAGGTCAGCAGTCTGTGCTGACTGATTCTGAGACATACTGGTGAGGAATGAGCTCTCTCTCCAGGACAAACGTGATGAAGAATCCCTGAGTCTGCAAGGATACAGAATAAACCACAACTACATTTACTTCACACCAAACATTTCCCAAGTGCAATATTTACTCTAGACATTGTTGACAAAGACAGAATTAATTACAGACAGTCTTAAAAGCTGCAGCGTCAGCAAACACTAAAACAATTTTTGATGCAGGGCTGAAATCTGGCCACCCAGCCAGGGGATGAAAGCAGGAGGAGGAGTCCTGCTGGCAGCCATTCATGAAGAGCACTTCCATTGTGAAGAAGTCAGCCTGCATAATACTGAATATTTGTACTACACATAATGGTGATTATGCACCATTCAGACAGAGGCACTTTGACCTGCTCCCCTGAAACATTACACCTGCTTCACAGCTCAGCCTGCCATTGTTCCTGCTGAAGTGGCGCACGCTGCAGTCTGAGGCAGGCGGAATTCCCCCCACAGTCTATATGATAGCGCTGCTGCAACTTCTGGTATGTGTACAGCTGGACGGGCTTGGGGTAGAAAGGGTGGAGGAGATGGGGGGCCATAATCTGAAGCTGGCACTATTTAAGGGTTTGGAATTCCCCAACACTGTGCGATGAATGATATTAATACCTGACTTACAAACACAGGCATATCTAATGAAGCAAATAATTTAACTTATGCAGAAGACATGCATGACGGAGTGTTGGGTTTAGAAAGAATGTGAATTTGCAAAAAAAACAAAAAAAACAAAACAGGGTATGTTGGTGATGAAGCTGAAAAGATCATCAAATTTAAACTAGGATCAAATGTAATGAACCTCCAATTCATTTCCACCTCGTGCCCAAAATTAGACATTTTACCACTGCCATTTTTTCATCAAAACAGTCGCAATGCTGTCATTTGGTACATATAGATTTATGTTTATCTCTAAGTTGGGTGTGGGGACTTATGTTAAGAACAACAAAAATGTGCACACTGTATGATATATCCATGTTATGCTGTTGAAAATCCACATATACAATTATATGTATTAAAAAAAACAGCCAGACTGGTTAATACAGACTTGAATGTGACAAATTAAATGAGACTCAAAGAATTTTGAGGAAGGAAATACACATCAGAGAAAAAACAAATACCTCTAGTTAAATATGAGTATGAATTAAATTAAAACATTCAGAAAGTCAAAGGTAAGTAACCAGGAAATTATCTACTGCCTGACTGACTAGAAGTTAATAATCATGTCAACTTAATTTAACTGTTACCAGATGAAGAAACAAAATATCATGAACAAAATGAGCTTGATCAGTGTAAACGAGTGCTTTGGTAACCACAGCAGACACACACTAGTCTATATATAGGTCTAATGCTAACTGGGAAACACAGATATATCGACTTAGTTAATGCTACATTTTCATTGGAGACCACGAATGTCTTATTAACCGAGCTCTGAAAAAGTAAAGTGAACATACTTGATTAATTTAAAGCTACTTCGTCACGACCAAGCAAAAACACCCACACACAGCATTAAGCTAACACTAACATTAATGAATTAGCATTAAGATTTTGGTGCAATTTAAACTGTTTTTAGTACATTTACTGGACACTATAAACCTGTTTCATATAATTGCATGCATTGACACATTTCCTACACGGTTATCTGGATTTGGTACGCTTATTTCACCCAAAATATATAGAAAGAAAGCATCTTTAAACACACACGTTACCTTTACTGTCGTGAATTTAAGCAGGTGGATTTAACCTCAGTCACGTGACCCAAACACACAAAAATGTCAAATGATTTTCTAAATAATTTGATTTGATTTTGTTTTGTTTTATTTCTGTGTGTTTTATTTTATTTTGTTTAAACGTATTATTTAATAATTTTATTAAAAAGATTTAACCTAAAAAATAATACACAATAATGTGTTCTTTATTTAATTTGTTACATTTCTGCTCATAAACAGCAAAATTCTTCAGAGAAATGTTTCCTTCCTTCCCTCTTTCCTGTTTCAGGCCTGCAAAACTTTTTTTTTTCCAATATTCAAGTCAGAAGCTTATAAAATTTTAATATTTGTTACATTCTGTCTTGCAAAAATATCAGATATTTTACATCTACACTGTAACAAATGTAAAAGTATCCTAAAATTTACAATAATACAGTTTTATATTAAAAAAGCATTAAAACAATTTAGACGTGTGACAAAACATGACTGCAGGTAGAGGAGGTGTGACGTCTTTTAGAGGAAGGGGAGTTAGGTGTGGTCACTACTGACCTCTGACACACTTGAATTTTTCCCTTTAATTTTCCTTTAATATAGTTCATTTGACAGAACTAGTTTAACAGTCACCTCATTAACTTGTCTATTGTTAAACATTTTGAGCTTTTCTGCATTGTTTGTTCAACTTTCTGAAAATAATCAGAAAAGTTGTCCATCCAGTTAAACATATACATGATTAAGCCCCTGAATATAATTCAGCGGTACAATAATAACAAAGTTTAGATTCCACCTATGTGTAGTCCACCTATGTCCTGCACATTTGTGCTTACTACAGGTTTAATTATAAACCTATTCTTCTATTATTTGCAGTTCTATCATTGAATAGTCCTGTAAACTATTGAGATTGAAAAGACTTTAATTAAATTTCTGTATCTAAAAAACTTTGTCATGAAACAAAAAAGCAATGCCTTTAACTAATTTTATGTGAGCTCCTGCTTGTAGGTTTGCATTTCCATTGTTTTTGTAAACATTAGAAAGTTAGAAACAGACATTTCCCTTGTTTCTGCATGATACAAATAAAGAATTTTTAATGTTATGTGATATAAAATAATCCATTTTGTAGCAGTTTCACAGTGTTAAAATGAAAGTGGCCAAAATTTTTGAAGAATGTGGAAAATATTAATACAATTTTGAAAACACATTTTACCAAATGCAGTATGTTTCATATTTTACATTTAAGTTTAGCTTTAATAAAGTCTGAAAATGTATTTAGAAAAAAAAAAAACATATATATATATATTTTTTTTTTTTTTCAGTTTCATTTTAAAATATGTGGATTTATCCTTATTGTGCTGTTGGCCTGCTTTCGGGTGTCTGGTTTCTCACAGAGTTTTTCTGACGGCCTGAGGCAAAGGCTGTTCAGCATCCACTTAAAGACAGTGGAGCGCCTCCAGACAAGGCTGGGGCAGAGGTCAGCACTAAACAGGGATGGCCATTGTCTCCTGGCAGGTTGGGCACACCGACCGATGAAAATGCAATCAAAACAAACAGCCCAGCCGATCGGGGCCCTTCTCCAGTGTCCTTATTAATCACTTGTTCAAAGACCTAAGACCTCACCCCTTCCCGCCTCATCTGTCAACCCCGGCTGGAAGAGGGACATGACTACAAAACAATAGAAAGCCCCAAAGTTTCTCCTCCTCTTATCCCTTTAGTTTTCTAGAAGTGAAACAGTCTGAAGTCAAATCCTCTGGGGTTAAAGGACAGACCCAAATATTTCTAAGGTTCAGAATGTAAAGAAAGTAAAAGAAAAACTGGCAAAAGACTCATAGCCCCCTCCAAAAAAAAAAAAAAAAAAAAGCATTGGCCAATTAATATCACCAAAAAACTTCTAATGCTGTTTTTATATCAATGCCTTCCTAAAATAATTACCTAAGTCTTTAAGTTTTTGTTTTTTTTTTTCTCAGGAAACACAAAAACGTAACCTTAAATTGAATGTTTTATGATTTGAAGTCAGTTTTGTCAAAAAAGGACAACTATTTTAGGAAGGTGACAATATGATAAACCTTTAATACACTGAACTTTCCAATCATTAATTAATTGAGGCATATGAATTAAAATGAATATTACTGTAATAATAAAGTAGAATAGGCTTTATTGGATAAAGGATAAAGGATAAAGGATAAAGGCTAGTCTAATGGTAACAATAGATAGATAGATAGATAGATAGATAGATAGATAGATAGATAGATAGATAGATAGATAGATAGATAGATAGATAGTGAAATGTGTTTGCCTCATCAGCACTATTGCTCTTTACACATGCATTGTTGCCATAAGTATGTCTCACTTATAAATACATCAGGACAGAGCAGCAGCTGAAGATCCAGGCAGACAGTTCCCGGGTCAGTTTGGACCTCCAGACCGTGTCACCCAGGTCAAACAGAAAGCGGGAAGATTTCCAGGCACGTCAAAGTGTAAATGCTTCTTATTTACACCGTTCAGAAGTACATTTTTAGGTGATGATAATAATGATAATAGAGATAAATATTCATATCCATTTACAGCCTTGTGATAAGCTTGTGCTCTATGTGTTACTGTAACAATGCGTTACCCTCTAAAAAATGTTAATGTAAAGCTACATGGCCCTAGCTACATTTTCTGAAAAGTCGGTTTATAAATATGTCTGGTACTTACCGATGAAAGGGAAACTCTGGGTAATACTGCACAGCTGTGTAAGGTGAATTCATGGTGTCATACCAACTTCACTTTACTGAAATCTTCAAAATTATCAGCACGTCATAAAGTCACACAATCACTGACTGTGCATGAGCAACGTAAATACATACAGTAAATGAAAAAAAAAATAAAAATTATAAATAGAAAATAAATAAACAAACGGGCCTGGATTAAAGTGCCGGAGGGTACAGTGCAGAGTGGAGAAAGTTTGAGAGATGTTTTGAATTTAGGTATTTTTTCTTAGGCTACCCTACGAATAGGAGGGGCTTGTGCCAGCTCTCTGACCAATCCCCAGCTGCACTTGTACAAGATATCACTCACTCTCAGTTGCTAGGATATAGATATCAAGCAACTACATTTGACCCCTGTAGCCCACAGCAAACACACACACACACAGCCAACCACTATTCTAAAAACCTGACCCTGGTCCTGCTCCATGTGTCTCTCTGGCCTGTTCGGATCATTCCACACAGATTCCCTTGTGGGTTTGTGGGTTGAGGGCTTGTTTCTTGCATCATGTGTCCGATTTGGGAACAGGAAGGCTCGCAGATTCAGTGTTAGCATTAATACAATACAAATGGCAGATGTAGATGACTGACTCTGCCAATTCAGAAATCACCTGAATTTTTTGATTTAAGGAAGTGAAACTTACTCTCGGGCTCAGATAGTAGACGTATCGACAGTCAGGGGATGTAACCAAATCAATCAACCTTTAGTTATATAGCGATTTTCATACAATAAAATGCAGCATAAAGTGTTTTACATATTAAACATGACACTGTTCCTGATCAAGACAACGGACACAAATCCTGTAGTTTGCAAATCCTTTACAGTAGCCTACATAAACTCTTATTTAAGCGCACATATCATGCCACATCTTTGCACACGCTTCCTATTCAGTATCACAGTCCCTCTCACCCAACTAGTATGACACTGTAAACCTAGAGGTGTTGTGTGGTTTTCAGATGAACAGCAGATGAATCAACTTGCTAAAATAAAAGAGAGGGTCACAGCAGGGGGAATGATAATAAATAGATGTGGTGTATCCAGGGAACACAAACCTCTAAGCTGCTCTCTTGTACTTTTAATAAAGACACGCGGCCTCTCTTCCCGCCGACTCCCCGCTGTGAACCTTCGAGAGGCTGCACTGACCCAGCAGCACCAATGACATAACATATCTGAGGAGCTGTAGCACATTAGCATTATCCTGAGTTCTAGTGATGAGAGCTTCAGCTAATGTACAGACGAATGGATGGAATGCTATTTAGAAAGATATAGATATTTCCAAGGGCTATTTATGTGCAGAAGATCAGCCAACTTAGTGTTTTATCATGCTAACACTGAATGGTGAGACATTTTGTTGTTCACTAGACCTGTTGCTGCCATTATTAACCCATAAAGACCCAGTGTTACTTTTGTAGTAGTTCTCAAATTAATGTTTCTCTCTATACAACACTAACTTAAGTGATTTATCATCATTTACACCAGTGTTTTTTAACCTTGGGGTTGCGACCAGGCAAATGGGGTCACCTGAAATTTCTAGTAATTGAAAAAAATAAAGTGAAATAAAAAATAGATAAATACATTAATAATAATAATAATAATAATAAATATTTTTTAATAATTGAATGTATATTTCATTATAATCGCATTTTCATTGTGGCTGGTTTAAGGTGCTGCAGCTCTTTTATATTCATAGTTTGATTTCTTGTTTGTTCAGTATAAATTTGTAGCCTTGTAAATACAAGCTTGATTGACTGTACTTATTCTGACTAAGGAAAATAAAACTTTTTGCAATAATCTCAACCTGGCTTGTCTGCCTCCATTCATAATAATATACATTATGTAGCCCACATATTGTCTAGAATTAACATTTATTTGCAACATTGTTATGCAAACTATTACATGATCAAAAACAAATTCATTTTAGCAAAAAAATGTCTGTTTTGAAGGTGAAAAATGACATTTGTGTTGTTAAAATGGGGCCAC
>JAPTGZ010000019.1:23337470-23350592 GCA_029814645.1 Fowleria isostigma
CATTGCACATTTTCAGAGCAACAAAATTTTTATAGTTTATTATGATAGCATTTTAATTGGTCTGACCCACTTTAGATACAATTGTCCTAAAATTATTTAAATATCCTTGATTGTTAATATCTTGAGTGTAATTTTTGTATTTCACCAATTTCCCGCGGGCCAGATTGGACCCTTTGGCGGGCCAGTTTTGGCCCCCGGGCCACGTTTGACACCTGTGTACTACATTATTGCTCCATTCTAACGTCATTTCATGACTCATCTGTTTTAACTGCTCAATGACATTCTGAGGTGTTTTCTCCATCACTAACGAAATAGTCTTCCACAGTTCATGTTCAGGACAGCAACTCCACAGGCACACACCGGAACTGTGCTTTTTTTTTTTTTTTTTCTTGTTTCCTTTCTCATGTATTGTTAAAAAAATAAAAGGAAAAAAACCCTCATGCGTTTCATTGCAGCTTAAACTGGTGACATTTATTCATGACAACAGCTATCAAGCTGAAATCAGCTGGGAGATCTAAAGGTTGCTGGTTCCACCCCGGGTTTGGGCAGGTATACGTCTCCCTTCAGAGGACTTTGTGTTATGAAATCAAGCCTCAGTCCATCAGGTAATGCACAATAAAATAAAGCCCTCTGTCCTTCTGGGTTGTGACGGTTTCCTGCTGTAGGAACCAACCGTGATCACCATTATGTATGAGTTGAAGCCCTGAGGTTTCTGGTTTCCATTTCAGTAATATAAGGATGAAATAGTTCATCAATTACAATTACATCATCCAAAATGGGTGGAGAAAAAAAAAAAAAAAAAATCACAGTGTAAGCAAAGGAAATTAGTTTTGAGCAGCAGTCTGAAACCTAGGCATTCATATCCATTTACTAAAATAATAACTTGAGGCTCAACCAGAAAATCATGTAGAAATGTCACATTTGTAATTAATGTATCAAATTTATATAAAATCAGTTATTTTTCTCCTGATAGAAAAACTGTTGGCCAGTGTATTTATAATGATCTTCAGAGGTAGACTCACAAACCACAAACTAATAATAATAATGTTCTAACCTTTTAGAAAATGCAACCAAAAAGGAGTTTTTTATTTTCTAACTCTTTTAGAGGTTTTCTAACTTTACTTTTTACTAATGGGCGGCTGTAGCACAGGTGGTAGAGCGGGTCGTCCAATGATCGAAGGGTCGGCAGTTCGAATCCCGCCTCCAACTGTCCGCATGTCGGAGTGTCCTTGGGCAAGACACTGAACCCTAAATTGCTTCCAGTGAGGTCTGGTAGTGCCTGACCCACTGGTGTATGAATGGGTGAATGTGAAGCTTGTATTGTAAAGCACTTTGAGTACCATTAATGTGTAGAAAAGCGTTATATAAGTACAGACCTTTTACTTTCAAGGCTGTGTATGTTTTGTCGTTATCATCCAACCACTGCATTTGCATGGATGTGACAAAAAGCTATTGACATAAACACTAGTCCACATCCTAACTGTACACACTGTATGTTGCAGCTAGTTTCAAAAATCCCCCCCCTTTTTTTTAAGTCTTACATAACTAAAGCACCTCTTAAAAGTTACACAGACTAAAAACGAACACAGAAAGGTGCTAAAAAAAAGTAATTAAAATCTTTAAATGCTACCAGCTCATAGTGAGAGATGTTCATTACAATACTTTAGTACTGGACTGTTTGTGTAAATGCAATGTTACTGATATTTTTGTCTTCATATGTTATACTTGTATTGGTTGTTTTCTTCTTGTTTTTTTTTAAAATTATTATTATTACTTTTAATACCAGCGTCATCATATGCTTCTAATGAAGTGAAGGATGACTGCTAATCTTGAATTAGGTAATTGTTTTACTACACTTCAGAAATGATGGGATACACCTGAAGGATATCTGATGTGATAAATTCCAGTAAGTCCAATGACTCACTCACCCACACGATGAATCCTCACCACAAAGCTGATTCTTCTTCAGCTTAGTTTCTTTATGACTCCAAGTACAAAACGTACCATCAACTTTATTAGGAAATGTTAGGTACTAAAGAATCTTACAAATGTCTGACCAAATAACTGACAAAACCACAACTAACCCTGACAAAAAAAAGGGTTCAGGTCACCTTAGAAACCATTTTCTCCATCTGGTTCAGAGTTTCAGTTTTAGATGGCAACAAGTTTTGATACCCGACTCCTAAACTTACACCTCCTTCTCTTGGAAATGGTCCCAAAGAACCCTGTAGATAGATGGTGAAGTCTGCGGATTATCTTGTTCCTGAAGTCTTCATAACCTTAATTACTTTGGTGTAGTAGCAAAATGTCACATACCTTTAAATCCTGATAATTAAAACCACACCTATTTAATACTACTGTGGGTAAAGTGAATCTGTTAAAGGTGCCGTTTGTCATATTTATTTATGACATTTAAGCAACCCACAATTATCAACAGGGAGATAAAAAAAATAGTTCTGATATAATGTCAAAATGTCAGTATAGACACACTGAATGCTATTTTTTATTTCCAGTAATTCCATACTGCGCATTACGCTGGAGGGCAAAAGCACCACTCCCACTAATAAAACTTAACTAAAGTAACCACTGTCGTCGTTTTAGAAACATCTGATCAACAAGGAAAATCAAAGACAACTATGACTAGTTTAGATCACCTTTGTGCTGATGATCGTGAAAGGTAACTGTGTTTAGCGAAAAACTTCCAGATCTGTTTCAAATAGCTGATGAACTCTGGGTTCTGTCACCGCTGGCATTATGGAATGAGAGCCACATCTGCGTTGAATCTGCTCTGTGTCATCACTGTCATAATCTGAACTCACACCATTGAAAAGATGAACACTAGGCATCCTTTGTCTTGTTCAACATCTGATGGTCTGCCTTTTCCTTTTTGAATATCCATAATAAATGTGTCTTCTATTTTTCTCCATCTCCATCTGTCCACACCCCAAACACCGTCTTCCTCATCTGTGTTGGACACGTGTTCCTATGTTTCCCCGTATCTGTTTCCCTCATCTCCTATTTCTCTGTTGCTGTCTCTAAACTGTCTGCTTAAATTTCATCATGAAACTTGAATTGTCAGAGTCTGTCCAGATTCATCTTTAAGGCGTCTGAAACCACATGTTTCCTGCAGCCAGCATTTTCCCATTCAGACTGAATGGTGCTGCATACATTGCCATGGGATACCAGGGATTTAAGTTGGAAAACTTTACAACTCGTCCTTCATTTAGTAATTAACCAATCAATCATGAAGATACTTACAGATCTTCTCCAAGCTCTATGTTGATAAACTGATCACAGATTTGAAGTCTGAACAACTATGTTCTCACACCTTACCATATTGTTTTATTTTGAAATTTGTAACCTGAAATTTTCAGTGTGCTCTTACACCGTTTTTGCCTCACCTGTAATGGCAGTCATAGCAATATTGTACTGTGACGTCCCTCTGATAAATAACCATACTGGAGAAGTAACCCACCTGCAGTGTACGTAAATGTAGCACACTGCCTCCAATACGAGCGAGTTGAGCGGATACAGTCATTACACAAAGGGCTATCGACCATAAACCACACATACTAGCCACTTTTATCATCACATCTCCCTGGTGACATGCTGATCTCCTCTGTTAATCAGTGCTTCATTTCTAAATATTAAAAATAAAAATAGAATCTATGTATAAGCAAAGTCAATTGGTTTGTGATAATTAACTAACTTACATCACAGAGAGAAGCAAACATGTCGCCGGCGTTCCTCACAGGATGGTGCGTGAAGGTGATGAAAGGGAAGTCGGTGGCAAAGGGATTCCACCTGGAGGTGAAGGTAGGCTCTCTGAGGCGGTCCCAGAAGACTCGCACCCCCTCCCCTTCTCTCCTAAACACATTAACACAAACATCGAAGCATTTGACACAACTCAAGATCCCAGAGTTCATCTTGTCATCAGATCAGTTACATCACTCACTGCTTTCTACAAACAAGCTTTTGTTTTCTATTGACAGGCGTACAGGTGTTGAATATAAATGCTTTCTTCGCCTCTGGCCACATCCAGAACAGCATTTAAAACTAACAATTTTGAGCACATAATTGATTTTGCCTGTAGCTTCTTTAATCACTGGTAACATGCTATATGGGGAAAAAAATTGATAAAATGTAATGATGCTAAAATTGCATAAATAAGCCACTGCAAAATGCATTTGTTTGCGTGTATAAAAACTCAAACTAATGCTTTTCTCTTAATATTACCATAGGTTCATTAGGTTCCCTACAGCAGGGACTAGACCTGTTAGCATCATGGTAATAATGTTCAGATGATAGAAAAATGGCACACATCTGTCAGGGCAAATCAGAAATATGAGGGAAATCTTCTGTTTACCAGGCTTAAAGGTGATCTACAGTGCATTCATCACATTATCTGTCTTCTACTTAGCTTTCTTTAGTTATTTTAAAGCAAATACCAGGATTTTAATGAAAATGCCCCCAAGTCATATCTTTTCTCAGCTAATGAAACCTCAGAAGGTTTAGAGCAAACAAACCTCCAAACACTGGCAGATCACATCGTTGGTGCAGATGTGAAGATCTTTACAATTCTCTATTTACCGTTAGTCCATCAAACATGTTCTAATACCTGTAATATCTCCAGGTATTGCTGTTACTGAACAAAAGGTTCAGGGTCAAGGAGAGTTCAGAACCTCGTCTTCTGTATCACTTTTCAGGGCAACACTACTTTTACAGTAAAGTATGTATCCACACTGGAACTGAGATGTTTAAAAGAAGTTTCTTGAATATGAAGTTGGAAATAAACACCTACATAATGTTATGTTTACCGATTAGACATAAACTAATATATAAACTGAAAACTGGCATCGGAAAAATCTGCTTTGTTGACTGAAATAAACCACTGCACTGGCTGAGGTTTATCTGCCATTTTAACAACTGTATGTCGAACGTCTGCATCACTTTAGAGCTGTCATCATTAATTATTCCGTTCATTAAACAGATAGAACCATTTTAACATCGATTACTTAGTTCTGACATTTTGCAGAAAAAAGCAGCAAAATGAAGACCTTTGGATTTTTTTTTTTTTTGCATCATATATAGGAGCTATTCTATGGGTTTTTGCAAACTGCACTGCCTGACCACAAATAAGTCAAGCAGTATTTTGTTGGACCACCTTTATGTCACACAATGCTTATTCAGTGTCACAAGAGATATCGTCATAACACAAGATCTCATATACATGATGGGAGAGTTGGACCACTGGGTAAAGTCTTCTCCATCACATCCCACAAATTCTCAGTGGGATTCAGGACTGGACTCTGTGGTGGGAAATCCATGTGTGAAAATCATGTCTCGTACTCCCTGAACCACTCGTTCACATTTTAACCACTGTAATCCTGGTGTTGTTCAATCCTTATGCCTCCTAGCAAACTGATTGTTTTCACTGCATTAATTATCCACTGGTCTTACCGATTTGCTAAGTTTTCTAATAGAAGATTGATATTTGTCAAATCAGATCCTGAATAATATTTGAGATAGCAGTAATTACTACATTTATAGTGAAAGCTTAAAAAAATAAATAAATCCATTGATTAAAATATTTTTAATGCTGGATCACCCTGTTACTAATACAGTCTAGGTTAGTGGTTCCCAACCTTTTTTACCCCATGACCCTATTTTAACATCACAAATTTCTGGCAACCCTAAACATTCAAAACAGAGACTTCTTTTTGGCTAAAATTAATTTGTTTTTGATCTTGTAATACTTTGGTATACTATATTGCAAATAAACATCAATTTTAAATGATATTTAGACTGAATAATGTATATTATTATGGACAGAGGCAGAAAAGTCAGGTAGAGATTATTGAACAAAGTGAGAAACTTATTTTCCTTGGTCACAATATGTACAAGTCAGTCGAGCTTTTATTTACAAGGCTGTAAATACTAAACAAGATAAATCAAAATATGCCCTCTCAGATTATATCCTGCATTTTATTTGAACTTGATTTTTATTAGGAAAGTGTGTGGTGTTTTAATGAAATATACATTGAATCATTACAAAAAATGTTCTTTGTAATTTTGTATTTGTATCAATTACTAGAAAGTTCAGGCGACCCCACGCGGGGTCCTGACAGGTTGCATCATCTTAAATAAACACATATACAAAGGTCTTAAAATGAGTCAAACTTAGACTGCATCGCCACCAAAATGTCCATTTCCTACAGTCAAACATTTTAGACATCACTGCTCAAAATTGTATAATTTGTGCAAAACTGTTTAGATTGTACTAGCTTAATGTGTTGAGTAGCACTGAGGTGAGGTCAAGATTATCTAAAGATTTTCCCCCTCAAAATATTCACAACTGTTTCCTTGTGCACATGTAGCCAAAGACACAGGTTTCATTAGTGACGTAAAAATTCTACCTGATGATTTTATAAATAGTCAGTGCTATATTAAGATTATTTTAGTTATAAAAAAAACAAAACTGAAGGATCCTAAACATTTTAGATTTACATTAAGTACTTTCAGTTTTATTTGGTGTTGGGACCACATTTTGCACCGAATGTGTCCCACAGTTGAGATGACTAGAATGAAGATAACTTGACAAGTCTACTTTTCAGTACAAGTCACACAATATGGACTTATAAACAAGTATCTTGCATCCTTTATACTTCTGCTGATATGAAGATTCAACCTTAACAAGCTGAGTCTTGTTGCAAGTCCTGTAGATACGATTCTCTCTAAGATGATGAGTCCATTATTCAAGCATTCATGCTCCTTAATAAGTCTGGGCACTAACTAAATAAAAGGGGGATTTGGATCTTATACAATAAAGTACTCCTTAAGTTACAAGTCTTTGTAAATACTGGATTATTGGAACAAACCTGAATCTAAGATCTGTTGATAGTGGAGGTGAGCCATTTTAGACACATGATTATCCCTGTTGTTTTCCTGCTGATCATCTCCTACTTTAAGTTAACAACAACTACCGGATAAAACCAAAACAGTTGGTTCAAAACAGTAGCCTGAAAAACCTGCAGTGACAGGTTAGACTTCTCAGTGCAACATAATTACATTCGAAGCAGAACAACAACAAAGAATATGATTACAGCATAATATTTATCCTGCAAATAGTCAAAGGAAAGATTGAGGTCAATTATTTTTTGCTAAAACTATCAATATTTTAGCAGCAGCACTTGTAGAAATTGATCATTTGCAGATTTTTTTTAATGCTGTTTTTTCTTTATGCATGTAGTGAATGTTGCTTTTCACAGAAAACTGCAGAAATCAGCAAGAAAAATATCTTACCATCAAAAACTCACACACACATTGACTCATTGAGTTAATATCAGAAATGCCTATCAGGATTTCATCATTTCTCCAGGCATCCATGTCCTTGCATTTTCTGTACTGAATACACAAACATCTGGGGTTTCAAGAGGCAACCTGCAAAACAATCCAACGGATAAAATTGTGCTCATAAAGTGTAGCTTATTATGGTAATAAAAAAAAAGAAACCTCTGTTGTGTGTTTACAGTTTTGTCAACAGCTGTAACTACCAATGGTGGAATTAGTGGTCAAAGTTTGTGGAATACATTAATGTAATTGTGCAAAGTCTTATCGTTGTTGGGTTAAAAAAAGGCAACAAAGAAGACATATAAATCAGACTGCATGAGATTTCCCAACAGTGTTCTGATTTCCTTAATGATCTGTCATGCTGATGTGCTCACTTTACCACACACACCTTGTGCAAGAGCATTTCCTGCCAAGCAGATTTAAACACCTGAGGCTAAACAATAGCTGCTGATATGTCACGGTCCCAGGGAGGGGCGGCATCATAATGCAATCATCTCACCCTGTTTACACAAGTGCTTTCAAAATGACAATGCTGCTGCTGAACATTTTGTGCCTCCTCTGGAGTGAGGTTTGTGCACAGGAGAAAAAAGGGGGCGGAAAGAAAAACTTGAGTGTGGTACAAAAGCAAAGCCCGGGCTAAAAGACTGATTATATTTCAGCAAAAGCAAGTGAGGATGGGGGAGGTTACATTTGTACACATTGGCCTTTGTAAGAGCACAGAGCTATTGCCCTAGTATAAATGGGGATATAAAAAAGCTTTGGAGAATTCCACAGGTAAGCTATCACTGGGAGAAGGACCAGCCCAAACAGGCAGAGCAGGGCTGGGCTTTCCAGCCAGAGGCCTTGGAAGTGTTCACAGTGTTTATGTGGTAGAGCTGGGGGTTTGGACTTTCACTACATCTCAACTCCACACAGTCACGAAAATAGAGGAACGGCAAAAGCAGGCTACACCTGTATGATGCCATTCATTAAGTTTTAAGGTGTAGAAAAAAAACACCAGCATCCATTTCCCTCTTTAACCTCAACCAGGCTTAAAAATAAGCTAAAGGAAAAAAAAAATTAGATGTCATGTGAAAAAGAACATCTTCTAGTTACTACTTTGAACATGTGTCTGAAATACAAACTAATCTACTTCACTTCAAACATGGTTCAAATGCATTCAATACACAGAACAGACTGTTGGTGGTTGACCTGCGGGATCTGAGACAGGTTCAGATAGTTATAATGTCAATCATAACATGTAAAGAAAATGTGGAAAAAGTGTTTATGATGTCACCAAAAAAATTGTTGAGTACCAATTTGAAGCCTGATGTTTGGCATTTACTGATAGCTATTTCCATCTTGTTTTTTGGAAAGAAATTATTTAGACAATAGAGGAACAGGTTAAACATGAGGTGACAGTGCAGGCAAATGCCAACTTAATGTAAACTACAACCAGGTTAACGGTCATGTTAAACCCCTTCAAATACTTTCAGCTAAATGTTAACATTTTCAGGTCTGACCATTGTTAACTTTAATGTGTTTATACATTACACAATCATGAGTGTATGTTATCATATAATGCAAATGTAAATGGTCGTTACTTATATATTGCTTTCCCACACTTTCATGGTGCTCAAAGCGCTTTACAAGACCTTACATTCACACACCTCACATTCACCCATTCACCAATGGGCAGTTGCCACCATGAAGGGCACTGCCCAAACCACTGGGAGCAATTTTAGGTTAAGTGACTGATATGTAGACAGTCGGAGGTAGGAATTGAACTGCTGACCCTTCGGTCATTGGATGACGTGCTCTACCAACTGAGCCACAGCCGTCCAGATGCAGTTTGAAACAACAGTTTTGCAACAACAAAGATTAATAAAACCATTTTCTGGAGTGGAAAATTGTTTGCATGTATCTGTAAGGAAAATGGTTTGTTTAGAAAACCATGATGTCCAATTTGCACCTTGTAACATGTATTGAAAATGCACCACAAACATATCATGGAGCTGTATCCATCACTGCTTCCATCAACCTGCAGTAGATCACGGACATACACATACATTTTAAGAGATGGACTGGGATGAAATCTACTGGTTTGGTTGTGGAATACATTTTGACAGTCAAACCATCACTTAACAGTAAATGAAGCATATATCTTCATGACAGATAAAAGCCTGTCTGCTGTGTCCAGTATAATCCACGGTGTCCACAGTCCACCAAAAACAACAGTTTGTCTGAGCGTTTGTACTAGTTTTGTGGTTATTTTTGTGTTGTGTGGACAGAGACAATTTGCAAAATGACAGTCATGTGAATAGAACTATTTTTAAAAACAGAGGAAAATACCCATTTACATCTGTGTGAACATGGCAATGTAAAAAAAAACAACCATAACACTTGTGTGTTTTAGAGTTTAATGAGCTGATATGGTTGATGTGAAAGAGGTCCATTAAATATGTGAGTAGGTAAAAGTTTGGTGTAGGTACAATTGTCATAAAAACAGAAAATATGTTTTAGATGTCTGAAAAGTTTATCAGGCTAAAACATGTTTACTTTTGCTGTAAAGATAATGATTTTAATGACAAGTATGTAGCTGTATAACTGTGTGTGTGTAACTGTGGATGAACAAGCAACAGATCAATTTGAGTAAACAACGTAGCGACAAAATAGCAGTGAAATAGAAAAGTAACACTTCTTTGATGTGATTATATTACAGTACCAGCCCAAAGTCTTACATATGTAAGATAGGGATCCTAACATCTAGTCCTACAGAACAGATCTAAAAAATACAAATTAACAGAATCACATAAACTGAACCGTCTGTGTGTATGTGTGAAGAGAAAAACTGCATAAATAGAGTTATTCTAATATTGTTCCACTTGTTTCACTGTGCAATGAAGTTATTCACTAAAAGTAGAACTTTGATGGCCGAAAGTTGACACCCAGGAATGTCCCAAAAAACAGCAGAACGAGTGGAAAAAAGAATATCCAGTGAGTGGGGAAAGTCTCTGCAGGTAAATACATCACTACACAAGGACAAAGGGACAACTGAGATTAAGGATTACTATTTCAAGACCCTATATAGTATTTTGCTTTGTGGGTTTTTTAATAAAAATATCGCCTACTGGCATCGGAAGTCTACGAGGATCGACTCAACTGCAAGTGATTATTCAAGGAACTGCAGTTTTTAGCACTTCAACATTAGCTAAAGTGAGGAAATGCACCCTCAATCGACCTTTCCAGTAGATTTCTATTTTATGTACGATATTTACACAAAATGCATGCCTGCTTAAAAGCAACACTGTATTTTCAGCTTGAGGGCAAGTGATGAAAAATTCCTCCCTGGTCTTTCAAGCGCTTCGGACTCATAAGTCAACACACAAGATAAATATCAAGCTCCAGTTGTCATGGCAAGTGTCCCACATTGTCTCAGAAGTGAACAAACAAATCTGGTCTGATTGCTCAATAGACCCTGCAGGTTTGTCAGCCATCCATAAGTGTATCCATCCCACAAACCAGTATTAGGTTTCATTCAGCATGGACTACAAGGCTATTTAAAACAAAAAAAAAAAAAAAACAACAGGCAGTGAGTTAAGCTGATTTGTGGTGCACTGTTCTCCTGTAATATCTGAGGATAAGTTGAGTATTTACATTATTCATTACAAGGCAGCTCTTGCAACTTCTCAAGTCTTAAACATACAGCCATGTGAGATGTCATGATGCAAAAGCTGTGATATCATAGCTGCGGGCGGTTGGCAAAGATATCTCCACCTTTAGAACAAAAAAAAAAAAAAGTGTCCGCAAGAGTCCACAAGCTGAACGCCACTCCCGAGGTGTATGAATTTAGAGGATTTTAGCCAAAACATTTCCACATCTGTGTTTATTAATTCATACTGTGCAGCCAGACTCTGCTCCTGATCTCAGCTTTGTTTTTGGATTAAGTGTTTTCATTCCACTTAAGAGTAATGTTTGCATTTGGAGATTTCCCACTTGCAGAGAATATCAAATCTAGCTTTAGTATTTTTGTGATTTTGTTCTAGTGCTAGTAAAAGTGCAGCTAAGGTCAGAGTTTTGGGGGAATCTACTACTCATTACTCAAGGAGGCAGAGTGATAAAGTTCAGCTTATGTAGCGGGGAACAAGTGTTGCAACTTTTGCAGCCATTCAAGAAACAGATGCAAAGTTTCTCATGTACTCTCCACCGTCTTCTGTCACAAAATGCCTGGGAGGTCTTGTGCTGATCATCGTAAAAAAAAGTATTCAGGCTTTTTTTTTTTACTTGTTTGGATCCCACTAGTTGTTGCCATGGCAATAGTCTTTAATAACCATACATTTCTCCACACTTCAGGTGCTGTGAGAAAACCGCAGAAACCTTGACAACAGCTGTTTTTGCTGGAGTCTATATTACATGTACCGTAAACTTGACAAATCTGAACTTTAATTACAAAAAATCTGGATCAAAGGCAAATTCAGGCTTAACTAAAAAAAAACAAAAAAAACCCAAGAATGAGCATGGGCCCTTTTATAATATGCATTTTTCTTTTCTTTTAAATGAATTTGTTTATTCCAACTATTTATCTACTTTCCTTTCAGTATCTACTTTGTTACGACTTACTGACATATACAGAAGAGCAACATGTATAGTTTTCTTCTAATAAAAATTTTAATTAAAAAAATAAGCGATACGAAGTGAAAGAAAAGATCCTAAACATTTACAAAACATGACTGAATTAAAAGAAGTAACTCAATAAAAATATAATAAAATATTTCAGTGCGTAAAACTTAATGAGCCTTTCAACATATTAACTGCAAACTGCCACGAAAGCATAGAACCAAAACATTTCAGCTGCAAAAACAAACAAACTCCAAGTGTGTTCCCTCTGTGGCTCATAAACCGATAATAACAACCCTTGAATGAATGTGCAGTGAGTGACACACAAACAGCCAATCACTGGAGAGGTGTGTTGTTCAGTTGGACCATCCCGATGTTGGTGAAAAGTCGCATCTACAGGTGAAACATGAGCGACGAGACATGTGTAAGTCACACACACTCGCACACAGCTGTGACATTTATAGTCTTCGCTGGAAAACTGACTGACCTGGTTATTTACAGTGTGTATTTACAGCTGTGTTAGTACATGTGACAGTGACATGAAACATCAGGAAAAAAAATTAGTGGCATGCCAGCAGCTACTATCCAGACTAAATATTAAACACCAATTACTATTAATAACCAAGTGAAATCAATCGTTTCATCATAAGTATCTTTACTACATCAACCAGGCTTGTAGATCCGACAAATAAAAAAATGAATATAAAATAATATTTTCATACATTGCTTTCAATGTTGAACTTTTCAAATTATCTTTAACCCATAAGGACCCAGTGTGGTTTATCGCTATTTATTCTAATATTATCTTCTGTGTGTTGTAAAAATCAGGTATTTACCAACATATAATTTACTAATCATGTTTATGTTTACAAAAGGTTAGAGTAAAATTGTGGATTATTATATGAAAAAACAAGAAAACTGAAGGAAAGAGTTACTTTTTCAGCAAATCTATGATTAACTGAACATAAACCCAGTGTGTCCATCCACTATCACTGATCGAACTCCATGGGTTTTACTTGTCAATCAAAATTGTTGAAGATGACAGTGTTTTCATTGAAACAATGGAGCCTCTGAATGTCCAAATAGGTCTTATGTGATAACCATGAAAAGATGACAAACTGTATTTTACACCAATTATTTACATGTATTAGTGGATCAACAGGGATTAAACAGTTT
>JAPTGZ010000019.1:23350692-23363447 GCA_029814645.1 Fowleria isostigma
GGTTAAAAAAGGTTAAATATAGAGAAATTTTAATTTGGGAACTGACACAAAAGTAATGCTGGGTCTTTATGGGTTAAGTGCAACTTTCAAAAAAGCATATTTATTATATCTTTAAACGCTGTTAATAGACGTTATCTCACCACATCTTTGACTTTTAATTGCTAATCATGCTGCTCCACTCTGTAATAACAAAGCACCAGCTCTTTTTTAAGCCCCTAATTTTTGAGCAGTAACCGAGATCAGGATCAGGCAACACTACAACTTGTGAAACCTGCAAGGTGTAACTTGGAGTAACACATGCAACGTGTCTTCTTATGTTCGATTACCTTCTTCACGTGTGACACAGTGGATGCTTTCTAATAAATGTTAAAACCTAACTCGTCAGGCCAAAGATTTGCTGTGTATCAGACTCACTTCTCCTCTCTTAATCTGTAAGAGCTACTGTTATCAAATACATACACACATTTTCATATTATGTAGTGTCATAATGGAAAGCCATTAAAAGTAAACAGCTGCTGTGCATGTACATCCTTCAGTTTACCCAGAGATATAAATAATGTCTTCGCATTTTAAGAACTAATATGTAGCTTTTAACATGCTTCTCTCTTACTAAAACCACTGTGACTTTGACAAGATAATCATCTGGTGAAGTATCCTACATTATGCAAATTGTACTTTAAGTAACTGCAATGTGCTGACTGCCCTCTGCTGTTGAAATGAGTTTGCTGCTTTAGTTTGTTCAGGTGTGGTCAGGAAACTGCAGGATTTCATCTGCTGCCGAGTGACTTCAAACTCCAAAATGCAAATTTAACACTACATGTTTTGTTCTTCAAAGTGACTGCACCACTGAAACAACACTGGGAATAATTAATAATCAGACATTCAACACTGTTTTTAATTATAAAACATGCTTTTACATCTGAGATCTGATCTTATTCAAGGTGGGAGCTAAACAAACCCTGATTCGTTCTGAAGCGGTTCTCACACAAACCCTGAACATATTAAAAAAAAGTATTTTTTTATTTTTAAAAATTATTTCTAACCTTCAAAAAATATATATATTTTACAACAGTTACCAAAGCAACATGTAGCAAGTCTTCTTTAAACATCCACACCCAACTCTTTCAGACAGGAATAAAAAAATTGGATGTGCTGGGTAATTAGTTTGTCTAGACAGTTTGGAAAGAAGGCACTTAAAACACATCTTTCCCCACAGATGCTGAATACACTGCGCTTCTCTTCATGGGCGCACCTGGAGAATGTGCGATGAAAACAAACTCATCCTGACTAAAAATACTGACACTCCCTTAGCACTTTCTATTGGCATCATCAAGGGTTTGGGAGACTGATGGAGAGCGTGTTGGGTAGCAACGCCAAGTAAGACGCACTATAAAGTAGTTGTGAAGCTAGAGTCCTCAGAAAAGGGGTCAAAAATTCATGAGCCTGCTCTCAAATCAGTACGAGACAATAAAATCCAAAGGGCAAACCGAACCAAGAGAGGAAGCAACACGATAACAAAATAAGATGAAAACAATGCAGATAATGAACAAAACAACTACTATTTTTATTAGATAAAAGTATATTACTGCAGAGTGGGGTGCACTGAAACACCGCTGACCATTCAGGCCATTCACTGCTGCATCAGGCTTCTATTCATGGCTGTAACTGTGAGGTTGTGGCATGCGTCTGTTTTCGGTCTACAGTGAGGCTGGACTGTCTCATGCTAATGCTGATGGGATGCTGTCGGCCATGTTGGTCTATACCAAGGGTGCACACTGACATCAAGTGGTCAAATGACAACTGTCAACAGCAAATCAGGCTGCTGCTTCAGTAGTGTATGTTGTATATTCACACTCAGCTGTCCCATTTTACATACTGACAGAAAAAATAGAAGGGGTTTTTGGTTCAGTTGGTTTGTCTCCTTATTTGTTAACACTTTAGCAGCAAAAGTATTGGTTCAATTCATACCAAATTGGGTTTACAGATTGCCAGTGACCCAGAATACATCTGATTACATTTTGGAAACAGTAGATCAACGTTCACAATTTTTATGATTTTTAAAAATCTTCCCGTTTACTTATAATGGGAAAATACGTACAAGGGGCAGGGTTTGTCAGGCATGGCATCACTTATTATTAATAACTTTAATTTTGTTGTCGTTTTCCATTTTTGTAATACAAACACAAGGGAGGTACATTGAGCACAAAAAAAAAAAAAAGAAAAATAACTAAATAAAATTGTGACTAACATTTAGTTTCAGTCATGGGATGAAGCAAAAATTGTCCATTTTCCCCATTTACCTTGGCAATACTCCTCAAGTCTTTAATCTATCATTTGTTATTATTCAGTATGTTTATTTATTCTCAGTAACCAGTATTGTTGTGTTATAGAGGCCTGCTGAGCTGTAATAGGCTTATACACATACTGTCAATCAACCTTATGTGCATTTGTAAAATTTACAATGTATAGTTTTGTACGCATGAGCTACAAGTCTACTTGTTTTTGTTTGTACATATGCATATTCTTCATGTATAGTTCTGGATGTATAACTATTTGTAGATCATGTATGCTTCTTGTTGTGTATATTTGTGCATTTGGCATTCTCATCTTTTTTTCTTTTCTTCTTTTGTGCCAATGTCCATCTGCACAAGTATGAGATGTATATGAACAGTATTATACATGTATATGTAATAACCACTGTACATGGAGTGCATAAGCTCAAAATAAACTAAACTAAACCTTAAGTGGTCAAAGTAAAATTCGTAGACTGCAAATACAAAGACTGCATCCATACTCGACAATCTATAGCTGTACTAGTACAAAAAATATACATATACACAAGAATTATGGCCTTATGGTCATGAGTCTCCAGCAGACATTCATATTATGATTCATATTCCTGCATATACAGTGTGATAACTTTCAGGATTTGTGTTAAAATGAATATGTGTTACCTGCTGTTGACTGATGCCCAATCCACATAGTACCTGGCCCCTATGATATCCTCAGTGGGTGGTGAGCCCACCAGAGGTCGGGCCCACGTTGTCTATTCGGGCCCCGTGGGCAGAGATCCGACCACCAGGCGCTTACACGTGAGCCCAAACCCCAGGTCTGGCTCTAGGGTGGGGCCCCAGCTGCGCCGTACTGGGCGACATCACAGTCCTTGCTATTATTATCTTCATAAGGGCTTCTGAACTGCTCTTTGTCTGGCCTGCCACCCAGGACCTGTTTGCCATGGGAGACCCTACCCGGACAACATAGCTCTTGGGATCATTTGGGCACTCACACTCCCCCACCACGATAAGGTGGCAGTTCAAGGGGGAGTAGAGTAGAGCTGCTGCTCCTCCACAGCCAGAGGGGTCAGCTGAGGTGGCTTGGGCATCTATTTTGGATGCCTCCTGGACTCCACCCTGGGGAGCATGTCCCGCCGGGAGGAGACCTCAGGGAAGACCCAGGACACACTGGAGAGACTATGTCTCGGTTGGCCTGGGAATGCCTCGGGATCCCACCAGAGGAGCTGGACAAAGTGTCTGGGGAAAGGGAAGTCTGGGCATCCCTGCTCAGACTGTTGCCCCGGCAACCCAGCCCCGGATAAAGTGGTAGAAGATGGATGGATGGATGGATGAGTATGTGTTATTCAGAATAAGTCATTTACATGGAGACACATGTGGCTGAGACTATTGTTACATGAGTGTAGTGATAAATAAAGGTCGTAAATGTGTTGTCGTTGGACATTAGAGGGACATTGTATGTTCTTGATATACAATCAAAAATAGTTTTCCAGTGAGACCAGGGTCTGATCTGTGTGAATGAGTCCTATGGGAGAAGTGGGTCAGTTCACTGAATAAATAACTACTTTCTGAGAACAGCTGATTTCATAACAGTCAGATGACATCTGTGACGGTCTTTAACGTCTTACCCCATGTACCAACAAATGATGCAACCTGATGAGATCTGAAGTGAAAAATGATTGTTTTATGAGACAAGTGACAGTTTAAGATGTTTATCCCGGCAGTGTTCATTTACAGTCTGTCATGTAGTCAAACATGCTCACTTTAGTTGCGTTGTCAAATTAAATAGTAGCAGAACTCACTAATCATATCTTATATCTATACAACCACAGCTGAGAAATCTGCTCTGCTGTACCACAAATCTAACTGTTGTTTCTTATTCATCCATGGGAAATCTTTAAGACTGGATTGTCCGTCTTGGACCAAAATATTAAAGTCCACATTTCAAATCAAAGGCGTGGCTCAGATATTACTTTTGTGAAAATAAAAGTTGATATTCAGTAAGTATGGACGGATGGAAGGACAGAAGGACAGCCCTTCTGTCTGTGGTCTTCAACTTATGGCATAAAGTTAAAAAGACAGGTAAGATGGAAATATGCATCAAGACCCAGCTGTGATATGTAAAACACATTTAAACTGTGCACTAATAGAAATAAATACGTTCAAGTTTTAATTTCATAGGTAATAATACAGTAGAAATACTAAGTATAATATAGTATATAATGACCATCCATCTGTCTGTCTGTCTATATATTTATCTATGATCCCCTTTCTTCTTCAAACAGAGTGCATACAATCTCATCAACACAGGCCTTGTTACACAGTAATAGGACAACCACAAGTTTAGGTTTAATGATTGCCTTTCTGTCAGGATATGGACGTGTCAGTGTATGAATACAACCTCATCCAAAATTGTTCGCAAAAGAGGATCTGGATCACCATTGTAATTATAGTGAAAACAGAAGGTCATTGCACAGAGGTAATTAAAAGAGGAGTCACAGTGCATGACACAAAGAAGACGCACGGAGAAGTAACATGTGAAGCTGCAATAGCAATGACTTGTGACTTCTATAATTCATTACACTGCGTGGTCAACGCTGAGTGGTAGGCAGTTATTATCTATTCGGTGGATAGTTGGCATTGGCAATAGAACCAGGAGAAACACTTAAAAATCTGAGTGTTATTGAGTTGAAGATTTTTTTTTGGTGTGATGTAATTTTTTTTTTTTAGCAAAGAGAATCCTAATTTAATGTAAAATTAAAACCTCTACTTCACTTGTTATGAGCCTCGTGTTGATAGAGCGATTAATAACTGTAGCCTATCAAATTTCCACATTTTCACCTGCGTTGCTCTAATGTAAAAATGCATGTAAAAATGTGGACTGTAATGTCGTCCATCAGCTTTGGTAACACCTTCATCAGTTATTTTAAATAAATTTACTACAGTTACGTCAGGTGTAACTAAGCAAACACCTAATTCTTTTTTTTCAGCACTAAATAACATCACAATTAGAAGTAAATTGACATCAGAAAACCTTAGTGAATTATGTTATGTGATTCATTTACATACTCTTCTCCTGAAAAACATACATATACTATTATGTCAGGCATAGACATAAATGCGTCCATACTTTTCCAGCACTAACTCAAAATGCAAACCTGTATTTTAAGGGTAGCTTTACCAATTTTGGCTAAGTTAACTCCTAAGCTTCATAACTTTTCAGCCATAAGCAGAACACCCACCCTTTTGTTTGAAAGAGCAAAGTACGTTACACAAAATATAAAACATTTCCTTTAAATTGCTGCCTGTCCTGTCTGCAGCGTCCTTCGATCATTTATAATAATTTAGAAAAAGGGGATTTAACATTAGCATTGCAGCTGCATCGCCGCAGCCTCTTTACTCTGTGGAAACAAAGTTTTGTGCAGTTTCAGTAGTATGAAGGATTCGCAGACACATATACATGTACTGCAGATGACTTATTGCCAAAAATAAGACGGAATGACCTAGACGAAAAAAGAAGACACTTCCTGAGGGAGAGAAAGACAGGGAGGCGAAGTTAGAGAGAGGAGCCGTGAAGAAGGAGACAGAAAGAGGAGATGTTTGAGGCTCGAGTCTTTCTTATTTGAAACCGTCTCTTTACTGTTGCACTCCCGGGTGGCTTTCACGAGCGTTTTATGTATAATTTAATGTAATGTGCAGAGATAAAGCCTTTGCTCTCTAAGCTCTTCACAGCACATTACATTTTATTCATCAAATTAGTTTTAGTTGGTTTGGTATCCCCTGAGCCGTCTTTAAAAGGTTTAGATGAAAGGACTACATTAATTTTGCCACTAATCAGTTCGGTGACAGCTCCAAGTGACAGCTTTGCACTCCTTACCCCCAAAAAACTCTCCACACAATCATCTATCTGCAACCCTTCAGCGCTGCAGTTTCATGTGTCCCTGGTTGCCAACACCGATCCTCTGCCTGCATCCACTCCACACATCTCCACACATCACCTACCCTCGACGTCAGGGTGCAGTTACATCATAGAGGTCGTCAGCTGTACCTTTTAGTAAATGATAGTGAAAAGGATGAATGATAGGCGTTTATTACACCTAAAGACCACATAAAAAAGTTAAGAAATGTTCACTCAGAAGCAAGACCTGGCGTGGTTTAGGGCAAAACATAATGGTTAATCATGTTCTGAGAGGGTTTTTTTTTTTTTTTTTTAACTATTATTACAAAGAATTTTGCTTTTGTGAAGAAAACTAGAGCACAGAGCAGATAATTGGGGCTAATATTTGTAATTCTCCAAGTAGAGTTTTTATTTTTTAATTAGACCCTACAAAGAACAGTTTTAAAGTAGACTTATTGAAATTACTGAAAATGAGACAAGACACTGGAGAGATCATTTCAAGGCAAGGATTTGCTGCTCTGCACCGTTTTTCACATGACAGTGAAAATGTCATTAATCGAGGTTCTTTTTCAAAACTTTTTTGGTTATCGTTCGTCTTTTAGTCTCAGAATAGCTGCAAGTTTTGTGGCTCAGAGGTAGAAGTTTACTCCGGGACTTACTGCAGCAGGGAGCGCTGTGGGAAGCTGAAGGCACCGTAGGAGATCCGGTCCACGAAGTTCAGAGGGATCCTCTGGATGTGCTCACAGTTGAACATGACGAAGTCGTACTTTATGACCAGGAAAGTGTTGTCTGTGATGAGAACAACACGCTCTTTCTCATTGTTCCAGTGATCCACCCTGAAACATCCAGAAAAAAAATTAAATATACAGGCAGAGGTACAGGGATAAATCATAAAAAAAAACAAAATGAAGAACCAGGAAGTAACATTGGAATCTGCATAGGCCATGGGCTACCGTCTTAACATGTCATGTTAAATATTAGTATCAGCCAAGAACTTTGCAGTCGGTGCATTCCTAATTTAAACTGTAGTGTCTGACTCTCACTATGTTGAGTTAATATGTGACTAAATGGATGTTAGTCTTTGAAGTTAATACAAAAAAACATGCATAGCAAAGCTACTCAATTATGTACTGTAAAAGCTTCACTATTTCGAAATGTGCCTTTGGCAAAGATCATACAATATGCATGCAAGCATTTCTAAGTCCCTAAATTTTTCTTAAAAGAAAAACAAAATAAAAACGAATTAAATAACACCTTTAAAAGGTAACAGTCATTGTCTTTCTGTTGTGTTTTTTCTTATTTTGAAGCCACATAAAGCCTCATTACATACACAGCTTAAATCATGGTGGCATGAACTCTGTTGGCATGGTTCTCCTCTCTCAGCTGCTCAGCCACGTCCAACAGAAACACCCCCGCTCACTGCTGGCAGCCAGAGGCCACAACAGCCAGTTCACTGAACAGCCAAGGGATTATGGAAAAGGTGTGGGTGAAGAGCTTTTACTGTGCTAATGAAATGACTTAACCTTGACTGAGCATAGGTGTCGTGGAAGGTACAGAGGTGTTCGAGGGAAACGAGACCCAGACTGTGGGTGATCTGACGTCCTACTGCCACAAAATGACTCAACACTAGGAAGGAAAAACCAACTGAGGCCTGATGGGAAGCAGCTCTCCTTCCAAACCTCTGATTAAATTAAAACCCATTAGCACCTTATCTGTTATCTTTAATTACACAGCAAAACACAAACTTTTAAAATAAGGACACTGGTTCTTCTGCAAGTCTTTGATGTAGTTTATAATTGGTTAAATCTAACTCAAAATTAGCTGGAATACCTAAGACAAAATTAGATATATATTTCTGAAATTGTACTACTTTTCTAATGAAAAACATGTCTGACAAGTTTGCTTTTCTTTAAAAAAAAAAGTTTCATGGCTCAAGGCTTTTGTACTTTCTTGAGATTCCTTTTTTACTGTACTATGATACTTGGTTGTTTATGTTATATCAAATGAGGAAACTGAAAGAAACACTGTCTTTCAAAAACACTGATGCTTTTAAGCAAAACTTCAATGGTAAACTACTGAAAATAAACCACGCATTATACAGTAACATAGGGTTGATTTATTAGGGAGATTTCCACATCAACTCTTTTCTGATTAGACTCACTTTGATTAACAATATTTTCAAGACAATATTTAATACCATATTTCAAATCAATTTTAGGTGGATACCAAGGGAATTTTAAGGAGTAATAATGCTGTAAAATAGTCAAGAAACCCTCTAACCTGGAGCATTATTAAAAAAACGCTTTATGTAGTATTTCTACTTTTAAATAAAATAAAATATTCAATAAAGTGTTTATAGCAAGTGGTGAAGTTTTGTCAAAGATGCCAATTAGGGGTGTAACGGTGCATTCATCCATTCATTCATACAGTGTTTGTCCTAAATGAACACTGAACATTCAAAAATACATAATATGTGGGGTGTCTGTTAATGCACAAATGACTGAACAATGTTTTGTAGAAATGTCCTGCCCCCCCCCCCGTGTCTTTTATTGTACTGAAACATAGCAAAAACACACTGAACCAAAGACCCCCTGTACCGAAAATGCACCAAACCAAAATTGGTAATGTCAATGTATCGAACTATGGAGACGAACTGAATATTTTTTTCACAATAACAGGCCTAAGATTTCTGTGACTCTGCTCATCTCTCATCTTATTGAAAACTAATGTCACAGGGCCTTTGACCAAAGTGTCACAAAGTGATGAGATGGGATGAAAACCACAAAACAACTTCTAGAGTCAAAGAAAGTGGCAAAGTGATAAAACCTAGATGTACTGTTGTTGCTATTTTCTCCACTGGACACAGCTCTAAATGAAAAGAATGGAGTTTGATGATGTTTGACAGCATTTCTTCTACACGGGTGAGTTTGCTGATGAGTTTTATGACAGTATAAAGTCATTATGTGATGTTATTATCTCTGCTAAGTTCACTCTTTATTGATCCACGGTTCAGACTAAACTGTGACAGTCCAAACAAATCATTATTGTTGCTACTGACAAACTCGACAGAAAACGAAGGTGATTTGTGTTTTTACTGTGATTGTTTTGCATCTAAAATCGAGCTAAGCTAAAAGCTATAATATAAACTACCAGCTGATGCAGCACATGAGAATTATACAAAGTGGTGTCATTTTAGCTGACTGTAAAAAATAACAAAACAAAAATGGAACCAAAAAGAGAGAAAAAAAAACAAAAAACAAAAAAAAAAAACAGCCCACGTTAACAAATGTAAATTTTTAGAACAATGAATTGTTTCTTAACCTTGAACGGGTAGAATGTAATTTAATTTTTTCAAGGCACTGTCATCAGGAACTCAACGATCATACCTATAAACATATATAGTAATTTTCCTAAATTTGAAGTTAAAAAGAATAATACAATAAAAAAATTAAGATGTATAAATTAAGATACCTCTTAAGTTTACTTAAGTGTAGAGAGGACCACTCCACTGAGACCAATTTGACAAAAATGATGTTAAATTTAACCCTACAATAATATATCCTACATTAAAAGCCAAAACAGTGAAAATACTCAAATAAGATGAACTAAGATCATCTTATTCTTTCTAAATCTAGTGTTGATCCTCAGCGAATCCAGATTTGAGGAATTCTTCCCACATTCAGCTTTTGTGACATTACTCAGCGTCCTCCCCTGGGGGAAATTCGGCGGCAGTGTCACAGAATTACCATATAATGCACTTTTCTCTGTTGCAAAAATCCTTCAGCAGCTTCTGCAGCGATGATAACTGCAGGCCAAATGTAGGACAAATGTAAAGTGTGTTGGACAGAGCTGCATAAATGGGATGTATTATTCATTCTCACATGGCCAGCCTTTTAAATGTTTCCTGAAAGCTTGTGCTGGAGTGATACAACCTGACATCTCAAAGTGCATTTGGTAAATGTCCTCCAGTCACTTCATTCTGCCCTGTGCCCCAGTCAGTTGGATCATTTCATCTGTGCTGGCTTAGGTAATGTTCTTGGAGTATATAGAAAAGGTTAATTAAGGCAACATGGGCCTACATCTCCGACATGCAGCCTCTCTGTATGGGGTCCCGCGTTGTCATTCGGTTATTATTTTCAGCCTCGTTGACATGAAAATCAAAGAGTGTAACACAACATGATATCATGAACTCACTCTGCCATCAGCCAAACGCTGTGAACGTTGCCATCTATTTCTTTATCCACCAGAGTTTTGACGTCTGCGATGGCCTGATTCAGAGTGCCAGGCTGAGGAAACAAAAAAGCATGGGTGTCACTTTCTAATTTTCCTTTGTGACATTCACAATGTGTGCACAGAATGCTTAGAGCATAATCTTTGAGGCGGGTGTACAGCTAGGACTGGTGCTCCAGCAAAATGTCAGTGTCTGTGTCAAACAAAACAACAGAAAACAAAAACATGAAGCCTTTGTGTGTAAATTGAAGGCAAATGAATACGCGGAGCATTCATCTTCTTTGTATAATCAGGTATTTGAGCTTCAGTACATAGCATCATAAACATCCACACTAGCAGTTACAGGCATTCACAAACTTTACATTTTATTATCTCACTGCCATGCTGAAGAACTTAAAATGATTAGGGGTTTATACAGAGGACTGCTTCGGTTTATGTGTGAACCACTTTCACTGCTTTCAAACAGAACAGGCCTGCAAACAGAAACCATGATGTTAGTTTATTAGAAACATTCAATTATAGAGGCGTTAATTCACTGCTGGCAGTAATTTATGGTGTTATCTGACCCCTAATGCATTATATTGTGAGCAATTCTAATTATTTTACCACCACAAACACCAAATGCAAAGTCACAGCAAAGAAAACAAATCTGATCGTGGTATTTCATCCAGTTTAATATATCCTTGTTGTCTGGTTCAGTTTAAGCATAGTTACATCTTTTGGATTTTTTCTGATACAACCTGCTATGCAACAAATAGCAGACATTAGTGACATATTCAAGCATTTAGCAACAACACAGCAAAGGTCTTCCTTGAAGAGTTAATGGAAACCTAAACAAAGCACAAAGGCATTCAAGGTTACGAGCCATGTTTGTATTCACAGCAGTTTCCACTGTTCTAACTAAACACTAACTAAACACAAACTATTCTGATAATGTAGACTTACATCGTCTTATCTAAGAATTGTGAATAACATAACAATTGAGTGAGGCATATTACACACATTTACATTATTAATTATATCTGTCAGTACTAATCCACTTCTTAATTTCCGTAATAGTTCTCATAATCTTAACCAAGTATTCAGATCTTTAACATAAGCAAAATACAATAAGAACATTTTTATATGATCTGACTCAAATTTAATTATGCATGTCACCATTACATTAATAGTGATACATTGATATGCAAACTGTTATTCCACTTTTACTCTGAATGCCAGGTGACATGTAAACAGCAAATGGAGCATTGTCCAATTGAGACATATGAGATATGCTGATATTACACAATAGTGAAAATCCATTTTGAACATTCTTATCATTTTAAGTGTTTCAAAGGGTGCAGCTGCATCCCTTTTTTTTTTTTTTTTATGATTTACAATATAAAAGTAACCAAACTACATTCTTGACAGTTTGAACATGTCATGCCCTGGATATGTTTCATTATCTTACAGAAACATCCAGTTCTGACCTTGACAAAGCATATGCAGAGAGAAGCATGTGGGTTTGGAGAATGGAACAATAGTTGGTAGAGTTCAATGACTTAAGGGTGATTCTTAATGCAATATATTACAAATGTATGGAGTGTCCAAAAACCTTTGTATATAGTTAATTTAATTTCATTTGCACATTTGACCAGTCACAGCACATAGCCTATGTTTACATTAACCAGGAGCAAAGACCAAGACCCTCTGGCAGAGATGAGTCTGCCAAAGAAAAAATCTACATTTCTTGTTGAAATGAGAAGTGCAACTACAGGGAAAAATGAAAGACGATATCAACAGGTTTATGGATAGAAGCAAATATCATAAAGCCAAATTTTTCCAGGAGATGTTTGATGGAATTAACAACATTAGTGGAATATTTACCCTCTTTAGCCATGTGAACAACGTATTAAGAATTTTATCCTTTTCAGAATAAGGATAAAAACCAGAATCCATATACATCAAACATGTACATATAATCATAGCGAGCACTAAAGCAGCAGGTTGCTGGAGGAGCAGACAGTTTGAACTACTTTATATTTACTTTTATTTGTGCAAATTTTTATGTAAGCATCGGGGCTTTTATGTGATATATTTTGAAAGAATGTTATATTATCTGTATTGTCTTCTCTCAACATCTGATGCAGTGGAGTAGAAAGTACATTTTCTCTCGTAAATGTAGAGCAATGAAAAAAATGTACATGTGCACAGTACTTCACATTGTACTTTTGCAAGTAGTTATGTCCCACTAGTGATATATTGTTTTAATGTCAATATCAAAAGCGTCATACATTTGATGTGTCAGAAAGGTTATTCAGATGTTTCAAACACACACATTATTCAACATCTCTAAC
>JAPTGZ010000019.1:23430934-23458736 GCA_029814645.1 Fowleria isostigma
CCGCTTTATCCTCATTAGGGTCACGGGGGTCGCATGGAGCCTATCCCAGCTACTTAAGGGTGAAGGCGGGGTACACCATGGACATTTCGCCAGTTCATTTGATTTGTACTATTCTTTGATCTTTTGTTGGGTGAATAAATACCCATTCTGAAACCTTTAATCTGGTCTCCTTGCTGATTTACAGTTTGATCCCTAACAGTCATAAACACCGACTTCTTTTTGTCGCGAGTCAACGTCAGTTTCAAATCTGCACATCTCTTTACAACTGTTGTCGGACGTTTGATTCAAAAATAAGGACTGAATTACAGATTACACCTTGTATTCTTACATTTGTCTGAGAAAAAATTCACGTCTGACTTATCTGTGACCGGTTTACTTGGCGCCTGTTAGTCTACATATTTGGATTCAACTCTTGCGATTCCAGACGTATTTCTCATTGAGAAAGATGGCTAGCTGTCCAGGCTACTTGCTGAAAACGGATTTATTGAAGCTGTGAAAATAAGTTGTACAACCACATGAAATGACGCTAATATTCTCAGTGAAGCTATAGATGTGATCCGCCGTTTTCACTTCGACATGTCTTTTTTTACTCTTCAGTGCAGCGTTAAAGGACGTCATGTCCTCTACACTGATAAAATAACCACGTTCTCACAAAGCACAAAGGTCTACAGTTTCATATATATTCACACATCCTTCATATGTGTGAATGTACTGTAGCAAAAAAATTATATTTCCTCATGTAATTATTAGAGTGAATCACTGCAGCATGTGGAGTTGACGGTACAATGTGTTTTCACCCTGACAGCACATGAAAGTTGCTAATACTACGATGTCTTCAACAACAGGGATCTTATGTGTGAAAATGTGATAACAGTCAACAATTACAGATTATTGAAGAAAAACAAAGCACAAAGGCACTAGCAACACAATTAGCACGCTAGGATTTTCTTTAGACAAATGACTTTGTACCTGAATTAACATTTTTAATTAGTGTGCAATGTACTGTTTTTTTTTTTATTCAGAGATGAGAAAATTGTTTTGATGGTCTGTGGTCACTTCAGTGTTCATTTGTGTTTTTCATCATCAGGGGTGAAACTGTACCTTAATGCTTCTGTGTAATTATCCGAGTGGGTCAGGGGGTCTTTCAAAGCTGGCAGCCCCTAATGCCAATTCTAACAGACCCCTGGCAACATCTCTGTAAGATGAAACTTAGCAACACATAGGACATAATGATATATGGAAGGGCTATTTTTGCCTCTGTTGCCTGACAACCAGTGGTAATGAAATAACTGACTGTGTCAAGCTTCAGGTCGCTAACGCATAGAATCTAGGTATGAACCTAATGGCACAGGTCTATGCATTTTTCCAAATCAGAGCGTAATGAATATGGATACGAGGTGCTTCTCTAAGAATAGCTTCTGGATGCATCTACGCAGTGTCTCATTCTGACATATTTTTCATCTTACTCTTAAACTCTGTTGTTAGTTTTCTTTTCATTTTTTGTTTTGACCAATGAACTGCACATGGAAAATAAACGTGGATGTCCAGTTTAGGTCGCTTAACCTTCTGGAGAAGCTGCCTTCGCTTACTGCTCGAGGCATGGAAGGTTTTTAGGAGTAGTTTTGTCTGTGCATGTACATCTGCAAACCAAATAACCTGAGCACCACCTTCTCATCTTCAGCTCAAACACAAGTTTTCACAGATTTCAACAGTTGATGATTGTCTTTTTCAGGAAACATGAAACACTTCTTTACATTTAGATGATTATGAGTTTTATTAGATTCTGCAGGTTAATGTACGTAGTTTAATCGAATGCAAGTATACTTTAATGGTGTCTTAGCATGGTTTATTACAAAGTTTTTCCTGGTTTATACTACTGCCAGAGTTAACCTGATCACATAAACGCAGTGGATGAAGTAAAATAAAAACCAATTTATATTCAATCAGACCTAAACACTAACACAACCTTAAAAAAACAGCATGATGGATCAATTTTCCACAATTAGGAAAGTTCTATTCATGGTTAACACCCTCCTTGTTCATATTAAATCCACTCATGAAGACAATGTAGTCTAAATCAGAATAGGTGGTTCACTATTCACCAGAGCTACTGAAGGAAAACTACATTTTACTGCTGTTTCATTTGACTGTTAAAATGTTTTATTTTAATAAAAAAAAAATTACAAATATCATGACTAATCCAGTCAACCTATTGGTTGTCAAATCTTGGATGGAACGGGTTTTTTTTTTTTTTTTTTTTTTTTTTAATTTGGAAAGCTCTTATGGTCCCTTCTTCACCTTTTCACTTAAAACAAACACTAACATACAGCAAACGAGTGTCACAATACACAATCAATACTGACATAAAGTCACCCAGTACCGACAGTATAGTTTGGATTAAAGGATTGAAGTAAGGACACTTATGCTTGAATCTGTACAGTAATCTGTAAAATATTTCCTTATTCATACAATTTATTATAAAGTGTCAAAGCAATTAGCCTTAAAATTGCATAGCCTCCATAAATGTGTCATTTCTGTTAGACTGCTTACAGTACAATCAGTGATTTAATCAACATCATGGAAAAAGAGCCAAGGTTTACATAGTCATATTGTTCTTTATGATAAAAAAAAGTGCTTATACACTTAAATAGGAAATGATTGTACTGTTCACGTCAACAGAAAAATATCTAGACTATCAATAAAAAAAAAAATCCTACAGGAAATGACGAAGAAAAATTAAAAAGGAACTGCCTTCACCAGCTGCACACTGCTTAATGAGTTAAACACCAATATTATATGTTAGCGTATTTCCCGTGGTCCTATTTACTGTAAACAGTGTTTATTACAGTCAAATACAAATTATAATGTGAGCGTTTTAGTTCAGATCTTTGGTGTTTAGTTAACTGTTTTGCAATAATGTGCTTCAGTGTGCAAAATTATCCCTATTTATGTTCTGTCTGGATTTGTACTGTAAAAACACTTGAACAAAATAATAATAATAATAATAATAATGAATGGAAAGAGAAAAATGCTCATGTTTTTTTTCCCCTCTCTAAATACTGTTTAAACAACAGTCATACACACTTCCATCCGTGACTTCACCTGCAGGGCAGATATGTCAAACATTTTGCATGATTTAGTGGAGTCAGACAGACTCGGTTTTAGATCACAGCCTGAAACACTGGGGCTTCTGCATGAAAATGTGCATTGAACCCTGGTGGGATGAAGCAGGGCGGGGATGGTTATGATATAGAATAATAACACTGAGTGAAAATGTACCTAGTTACTTTAACTGATGGATCAAGAGTGATTTAACAATAGTGTAGTCTAAAGGATGGGTTACACCAACAAGGAGTCATTTTATAAACCTATTTAAATCATGGTTTACATTTGTATTATATTGTAACAAAATGCAATATCAGTTTAAAATTATCACTTAATTTAGCTTTCATTCTTATTTGCAACTTTTCATGATCCAAAATGTGATCCAGTGTCAACTTTAAAACTTTAGCAACTTAAACTTTAATAATGGCTGCATTCTTCATATGGATTAAGTAAAATAATCAAGTTCCTCAAAGAATGTTAAGGGACTCAGGTCTTTTTAGGACTCTGTTTGGACCAACTGTCTAAACTGATTCAAATCATTTATGCAAGAAAATTACTCTTTATTTACTTACTATTTACTTTCTGTTTGTGCTGTTTTTTGGCCATATTACACTGTTATATTACACACAAAGGAGGAAAACATTAGAGATTACCTGCTAACTTGCTAACTTCTTAGCTAGCTAGTTAGCTAACAGTTTGTTAAGGACTCCAGAGCAGCAAAGTTTAACAGTCTGTCCTTTTTTATATACTGACAGGTCTCAACAGCTCACAAGTTTGTCTTTTATTTTTCTAGGTTTAATGTATAAGATTTGCTCACGGGAAGAGGTGGCAAAAGCACTCACATTCTGTACTTAAGTAGAAGTGCAGCTACTTGGGTGAAAAAATACTCTCGTAAAAGTAGAAGTACTGATTCAACTCCTTCACTTAAGTAAAAGTTAAAAAGTACAACTTCTCAACTGTAATAAAATACAAAAGTAAAGAGTCAAAGTGCATTTTTTTTTGCCATGAGTGAAACAATACTTATTAAACCAGGCAAAATCAAAAAAGTTTCAGTTTTATTTTATTTTTTTAATTTTACAGTGAATGGTACTGACCAAAGTCCTGCACCAGGTCATATCCCTGACAGGTACTGTAATCCGCAAAAATATGCAGGAATGAGTAAAAAAAATATATGAATTTTTGCGGATATGGACACATCTGTTTAGTTTGAAAAAGTAACAAACCTATTTTGAGAATGTAAGGAGTATAAAGTACAGATATGTATGCAAAAATGTAGGGAGTAAGAGTAAAAAGTTGCCAGAAAAATAAATACTCAAGTACAGATACCAAAAAAAAAATCTACTCAAGTACAGTAACAAAGTACTTTTATTTCATTACTTCCCACTTCTGCTCATGTGTTTGTGAGATGTTTGTGTTGGAGGTGTTTGTTGATGTTACTTTAACTCTAACAGTAAATAGTGTTACACATTACAGCTACATGTGCATTTAAAAACTTGGGAGCAGTCCACGGGGTCTTTGAGGAAAAATGGATGATTCCTCTGTACAGAAATTAATGTCGGGCCTATAATCATAGACGCAGGAAATGGAGTTGGCTAATCTCAACAGGCGACCAAGACTCAAAACACTGACTTCACATTAGCCTGATCCGATATACTGAGTCTTTTATTTGGGTTGGCAAGACAACTATGAACTGTAGATGTGGATTGATTCATTCTAAACCCAGGTTTGTTAAACTCTGACTCGACTAATCCTTGTTGGTGTGACTCAGCCATCGACTCACTGAGGTTCGATACATGTGTACAGGTGAACATGTGATGCTACTTGTTGTAACTGAGAGTGGATATATATGTATATGCTGAGGAATGTAAGCACTTTTGTGGTTGGGTATGTTTGCGAGAGAAAGAGAGAGCGAGAGAGGGCGAGCGAGCGGTGGTTATCACAGTGGAGGTGACCAGGCGGTGGCGGTTCAGAGGTCAGTGGTGGCCTTGGCGGTCAGGGCCTGGATGCGGCTGGTGTTACAGTTTTTGCAGAGGACGTGTCCGTCCAGAGGGTAGCAGCCCTGGTTATCCCCCTCTGAGAGCAGAGTGCCACAGTCCTGCAGGACACAGATACTGTGTTAGTCTACAAACACAGTCATTAGCTACGCTTCCTGATCAGCCACATTCAGACGCTCGCTCCACTTAGAGCATAAATGAGACATTTACTGCTGTTTAAAAACCAGCCAGTGTCAACTTACAGGAGGCTCTGCACAAAAGCCTGTAAGTCAGTGCTTTGGCTTTAAAGCACCGGAGAACTCTGGAGGGGAAACAACTGGCTAATAGTCAGACAAAACATTCCATATCCTTTACAACCCGTTATCACTGAGTTTAACCATTTTATTTTAAGCCCTTTTTTCCTCAGTGTTTATAGTTAGAACAACAGTACGCTTAAAGATTTGAACTGTACATTATTTTTGGAATGATATGAGAACACTTGTTGTATCTTAAAGCTCTGAAATCACAGCAACATGACTGGAGCATGATGATGGTGCTAAAGGAACAACAGAGACTCAGCTGCACAAAGCATCACCTAAGAATAGAGTCTATTAAATGCAATAGTTATGCACTTTAATGGATTTAACCGTGTGGGTTAATACAGGTCAAATATAACTAAGTGAATTAGTGATGGGCAACATATTCTGAGTTAGAAACACTTGCTATGCTGTAGTGCTTTATTAACCCATGTTGTTCTGAGTTCCGCTACATATGAATAGGCCGTAATTATTTTGTGATATTAACTGAGAATGACTATTGTTGTGGCTCCCACCTTTTAAGAGCCACACTGAGCAAAGCACAGTGAGATCACAATTTATGAACGGCACCTCAATCAATAAGCTGTAATTAGAGGTTACTGAGGGAAAACTGCTAATAGCCTCATTTTTGTAAAATATGACCAGAAGAAAAAGCAGAATAGTGCTTTATAATTACTATTGTATAATATATTATTTTTTTACTGTTTGTTACCATATTAATACACAATGAACACTAACGCAATTACTGTTTTTTGCAGTTGTGTTTGGCCAGTTAAATGTTTCCTGGTAAGTGAAATATTGTGATTTTTTTCCCCCATGAAGACATATCGGAAGTCTCCATGGGAAAAATATTGTGCACTTTTTTCCCCATGGAGAATTCCAATATTTTTTCACAAGACTATTTCATAACCATTATGAATATATGTGAAGACCTATTTCAATAAAAGTTACATTAAGATAAATTATTTTACATTATTACCTCTAGGTGTATCTGGTTTTGTATGTACAGTGTGCATCAGTGCTCGTTTCAGCTTTTATAGTTTTATTACAATGTGGTGAGTACAAAAACATCATCAGCAACAAATTACACATCACTCATGTAATATAAAAGACTTGTGATATTCGTTTATAGTACATTCTGTATATTACACACAGCATGTAGAATTACTGTGTGTGTATCTATTGTCACCCTTTGTCTCCTTAACCCTTTATAGTTTATACTTTATAGAAATACTCTGAAATGCAACATTTCAACCTTAGTGTGTTATTGGAGGACATAACAAGACTTTATTACTTTTAGGAAATTTTTCAACATTTTTATTGTCATGTAGAAAATCAAGGTCATTGAAGTGACCGTCTTTGGTTCCTTGCCAGTTTGTGGCAAAAAAAAAAAAAAAAAAAAAGGAAATCCAAGAATTATGTATAAAAAATACAAGAAAAATACATACAGTGTGAAAGGAACATGTGTTTTAGGACATCAGAACATCACTTTTATAACATTACAACATAAGTGCTGATCCAGACGCCTGTCAACATCCACATTAACCCTTTAATATCAATCCTTACATTAATGCAGTGGTGGATCTCACAGACCCTGTAGACCACATTGAACCTAAGATTGTTGCCTCACTGTAACTCTGGCCATCACTGGCTTATAATGTGTGCTGAAATGACCAAAAATAGTCACTTGCTTGTTAAAGGGTTAAAGGGTAATAAACAAAGAAAACTGGGAGCATTTCTCTTTACTTTGGCATTCCTTTTCTCCTTGTCTGTGTCTGTGACTGGGTTCCCATCATGCCCTTCTTTCTCACAAACACGCACATTCAGAATTACGACTCCATCTACTCCCGTCTCCCCAGTGAGAAAAATTCTCCTCTTGTTGAGCCCCTTCAGCTGAACTAATCTGCTTTGCTTTTCTTTGACCTTTATGTCTGCCAAATGCTCTGTGTACTCACACTGGCACTGCTCTTTGACAATGTGACAAGTTACTTCTTTTTTAGCCGGGGCACGTAACGTCTCACCCCCTCTTATCAACCAGCGAACCCAGGCTGACTGATTGGTTACTATGTAAGTCCGTGAACTTTGCAGAGGAGAAATGGAAAGCTATTTTGAGGCAGGTGAGAGAGGGATGATTCACCGGCCTCGCTGAAAAGATGACTCGAGGGACGGGGATGTACATCATACCTTCATGTTGTAAAGACTGTCACCTGGAGCTGTGCAACAAGCTGCATAAGCATCGCTTATTATAGGGAGGTGATGACTTACCTCACAGCAGTAACACTGCACGTGGAAGTCGCGGTCCAAGGCCACGATGCGAACGGTCTCCTCCTGACCCGGTGCAGGCATTATAGGCTCGTGGCACACACAGCAGCGTGGAGCGAACTTCCTGTGGAAAACAAACACCAAACACAGGCTCAGGACAATTATAGAGACGTAGCCCTGACCTTCAGTGACACGTCTATCCACAGAAAGGTGTTAAATGATGTATTTATTCAGTCGCTGCTTTCTTAGTGAGGCTTTTTAAGAAACACAGCTGACCCTTTGCTACGTCAAGGACAGCCACTGTTCAATCTAAACAGAAACAAGGCAACTGCCGAGCTTTCAGAACAAGAGAGAACGTTAACAAGATGTACAGTCATGGAGAAAATGATTAGACCACTCTGTGTTTTCCTTCAATTTCTTGTTCATTTTAATGGCTGGTACAACTACAGATACATTTGTTTGGACAAATATAATGACAACAACAAAAATAGCTCATAGGAGTTCAATTTCAGAGCTGATATCTATCCATTTTCCATGGTTTTCTTGATAATAACCAAAATCACATAAGTTCTTACATCAATATCTATGGCATTGTAGTGACAAAAACAGTGCTTTTAGACATTCTGTGTTTTAGTCACATGATACACTCTCAGTACAGTTAGTACTTGCTTGCATAACCATTGTTTTTGATGACTTCGGTGGTCTAATATTTTTTTCCGCCACTGTATATATGGACCCTGCTTGTCTGACTGCTAGTACACATCGTCAGTGTTTTAAAATGCCAAAAGTTTGAGAGGAAAGATGTCAACCCATGGATAAAACAGAGCTGACTTAAATGTTTGCATGTTAAGCTTCTTTACTGACCATAAACAGACGAGGAAACGATGGTCTGGGTATTTAAGTCTGAGCGAGTGTGTTGGATTTTTACATTGTTTAATCACATTATATTAACTGAATGTTTAACCAATTCTACATCAAATACCGTCAAGGAAACATTAATACAGTTCTATAACATAGTTCTGAAATATCAGGCAGAAATATGTTGTTGAGAGCTACATTCACAACAAAAACAGTCCTTTGTTTGGTTCAATATATACCTTAAAAAACAGTCTACACAACTACTATACATCAGTTCTCGTTAATATTCATCCATTTTTGTTTGGTAAAACCTGTCCTAAAATAGCTAATCTTAGTTAGCCTCTTAGATTATTGTCGAGCGTTTACTGATAAAATTATAACAATATTGTGAATGTAGCTCCTAAATGTATATTGTAATTATTTCTGTCTTTGTGTTCTTATCTCTGGGTTTTATTTTATCTTTTTTTAATACTATTACAGAAATTCTTTGAATATCACTCACTTATGATGATGTTGAAACTGCCACAGAGACACATCATGCTAACCAGACATCTTTCAGTAATTTGTCTATTGATTTTCCTAGTTTCTCAATTATTTTTTGCTCCATATGCACATTTTTTATGTATAGTTCTTAATGTAGAATTTCTTTACATATTTTTTCTGCGTATATTCGCTATGTCTAATTCTATATGTGTATTCTTTGTGTACACTTTATGCAGACTTGCTCATGCTCATGTGTACTTTGTGCATATGGTGTTTTCATTTTTTTTGGGGGCAATCTTTCCATGTATATCTGTGTATACATGAGATGTATATGACTGGTATTGAATATTGTACATTATATGTAATTAGCACTGTACATGGAGTGCATAAACTAATAGAAATAAAGATTTTATTAATCAGATCATTAAAAAATATCCACCAGGGTGAAAAACTTAAATCAGAGACAAATTCTACACTTTAGTGGATATTTGCGTAAAATAAACTGTGCCAACTATAGACCTTTAGTTATACCACCGATTCATTTCCTCCACAATAAAAAAAGGTGCCGTCTACACAATACAACAATCGTTTTACAGAAGGGATCTCCAAGCTTTATTTACCATTTAATCAAGTATCACATCCACAGAACAGTCAACGCAGTATGAGGCCCAGCAGGTGTTAGTATGTACTGGAGTATCCTGGCTGTCTGATGGTAATACCTCAGACTGTTAAAGTGTGAAGCGGCTTTAGCAGGAAGAGGTCTATCTAAACATCAATGAGGATATGAAAAGGCTGCTGTGGTTTCAGGCTGATGGACACTTTTCTATTCTGTTTTCATGTGCTTGTTCAATAGTTGGGAATCAGGAAGTGAAGAAAGACTGTGGCTTTGGGGAACCACTGCTATACAGTATTAGTCAGAAAAAAAAGGCTCTGGCCCGTTAAACTATTCCTCGACACAAAGGGCTGCGCTGTTGAGGTCACACTTGTCATGTGGAATTAAACAACGGCCCAGTGCAGCTACTACACAAAGCTGAAACTGTGCACTCACACCGCGAGGCCGCTGTTTACTTCTGTTTCCCTTCTGGTCACTGAGTAAAGGGACATTTCTGGTAAGGTGACGATTACGCAATTCGAGTGTGACACAATGACAGGAATTTACAATTAAATTCATGTGTCACACAAGGTCTCTGGGCTTGTGAAATCGTCTACAGTGTTTCCCAAAACGGAAGCACAAAGGTCCTGTGTAAATTAGACACAAATAGCCCAGAATCTGAAAGGTTAGTAAAGGATGTTAAAGCTGCTTTAGATGATATTTTTGGCCTCTTGGTGGTGCTGGGACAAGCTATGAACACAATATCACCTTAAGCACAGCTGCTGAAGAGTCACAGGGCTAAACTCATAAAGGGTCATGTTTTTACCTTCCTGACGAACAAAGCCAAATACTCACTTTCCTTTTCAATATTTCTCATCGTCCAACAGCTTAAATAATTACAGGGCTGCAAGCTGTAGAACTTTATAAGCCAGAAACTTACTATGTTTGCTCCTGGACTGGTATCATACCATGTTTTTTTTTTGTTTTTTTTTAAGCTCTTTGCTGCAATTTTACTGGAGGCTAATTGGACAAAAACAAACAATAAAGTTGCAGACTATAAAATCTAAATAATGAGCTGAAAGATGCCAAGGCTCTACTAAGATACAGGAATTCACTGTTAATTCTCCATGGGTTCAACAGTATCAAGATCACCATTAATATTGTTGATATTGGATGATTTCTGATTACTGCCCCCTCTGTCAAATACTGTGGTGAGGTTTAATCTTTGGGTTTTACATTGCGTGCGGTTTGAGTTCGACACAGTTTTGATGTAAAATTCGAGGTGAAGACGTATACTTACAAGCAGGAACAAACTTGTTTTGGATCCCATTATGAGCTATTGTACAGCTTTTACAAGGAAACCTAAATCCATTACCACTTTTACACTGAAAATTGACTTGAGGAGAACGGAAAACATCTTGTTAAACTTTGTGTTAAACAATACTTGCATATTCAGACCATGGATGAGAAGCAATTTTAACAATGTTTATACTTTTTTGTGAAAATCTCACATCTGAGTCAAATTATTATGCAACGGAGATTACGTTCAAGATGTATTAGAACAGTGGAGTGTCCGGGGAGGAAGGGGAATCTTTAAACATAATAAGAATACTTTAACATGTTTTTATTCGTTAAAATTGTTTAAATAATCATAATGCTTCCAAAACTGGAAAAAATTTCAAGGTGAGAAGTTAGAAACTGGATTTCCCATAGAAGAGTGAAAAACAGTGACATCAAAATGTACTTTGACTTGTATCTTGTGTCTGGCCAACTTTATTTAATTTTTAAATATATATATCAATATCCATACACTAATTTTCAGGCTGCAACACATTCATAAAAGAAAATGAAATAATTTGATTTAGAATAGAATAGAATAGAATAGAATAGAATAGAATAGAATAGAATAGAATAGAATAGAATAGAATAGAATAGAATGGCTTTATTATCACGACACAGGTTGTGCAACAAAATTACAGGAAATACAGGAAACAAATTAGAGGATATGAGGTACTGGGAACCAGTGATTGTTGTCATGATTTATAAAGATGAACTGAGAATTGCTTTGTCATAAAATCATAAAACGTGTGAGACATTTCTTAAAATGTTTAAAAACAATGTTCCTCAAGAAAAGAGGAAGGGATTTGGACATTTCACCATCTTCGGTCCAGAACAGAATGAAAAGAATGTGAATTTTTTGCAGGCCTGAAAGAAAGGAATGTAGACCAGACAAAACATGAAATATGTTCTGTTCATACTGTCTGTAATAAAATATAAGCACAAGTACATTTTAATATCACTGCTTACTTTCTTAATTTGCATTTTAATCCTACACTCAACTTTTTCGTATTTGAGGTTGCACCATCCTATCCAGACAATATATATATGTACCGAATATATATATCAAATAGTATTGACATATAAAGCATTCAAAATGTATTATTTTATAGGTACAAACATCTTACATGTTACAGAGTAGAGAAGTACACAAAAATGATACTAATAATATTATATATTATGATTATTGGAAGTTAGACTTCACTTAATATGGTACAGATACAAAATGCTGATTTGCTACAAGTTCATTTATTATTAAAAACTTCAAAAAACTTAATACAGCTCACATCTAAACTGGTTCTAATGATGATAATTAAGTCAAACGTACTCTGATAGTACTAAAATATTTTGTTTGTGTTTAAAGATTCTTCAGAAAATAAGGGTCATGTGTTTTTTTTGTTGTCTTTGTTTGTTGTATGGTACATCAAGGGCATGTCCATAGTTATGAATATGTGAGTGCAGAGAAGTAACTGTATGTGTTTGCTTACTTTTATTAATCTTTATTACTTTTCTGAAAAAAAAAATAATAATACAGTCTAATTTTTAGCTGTGATGTTCTTTGAAAAATGCTGTAAGACTGTTCTGAATAAAAATTTGAACTAAAAAAAAAGAAAAAAAAGGAAAAAAAAGGTCAGTGCTGACAGTGTCATGAGTCCATGGAATAAGTGCAAAGGAGTTACCTGGTCATGTGATGTGCATTTTTCTAAAGTGCAACACTCCATTTTCACTAGTGAGTAATAAAACATGGGTTCTATCTTACTTTTACTATTACTTTTACTGCCTTTTAGTAAAATTGAGATAAAAGTAATTGTTGGCATATGGTAGCACAGCTCAGTAAAAGGATATAAAAACACAGATAAGTGCAGCTTTAAATCAGATGAAAACCTAAATGACGTACTTGTGAAAGTCCTCGATGCAGTGGATGTGGTTGGAGGCGTCCACGGTGAAGGGGATGCCGTCCAGGCTACGGTGGCACACCACACAGGTGAAGCAGTGAGGGTGATAGGCTTTACCTGTGGCCCGCAGGATGCGCTCCATGATGGGCTTACTGCAGATGGTGCAGGTCTCGAGGGTATTCTGCAGACGCAAACACAAAAACCCACAGACACCCACATGGTTACACAACAAACCTGGTGATGAATGTACTGATTCTGATGATTCATTTCCAAAAGCCCTTTCAGTACTTGTTGATAATTAGCACTTGTGTACTAACCAATTTTAACCAGCGTGAGAGATTTTAGGAAAGTTTCCTGCAGTTATGAGCTTGTGATGGGAGTGCTTTCTGTTGCCAGCTTCAGGTGGCTTTGACGCTGCTTGTGCTTGTGTAACAAATAAATCCACGCTCAAGACCTTTAGCGAGGCTGTCCTCAAATGCCTCTGAAGCTGAAGAAATCTGATTAGCAGGCCTCTCGAAACACAAACACAGTCATTTTTCAGCTGCCCTCACCCCGTACTCCATCCTCCCATATGCAAGAGTGTGAGCAGTAAATATTTCCACTTTTTGATGACTGCAGGTCTTCTGCAGCCAGGCGTCTGGGCAAGCGGCCCACAGGGGGACGTGGCGGCCGCCTGCCTCTGACTTATCTGTGGCATCTCTCTTCTTAATATCTGCCATGAGACGGCATTTGTTATTTCAATATTTCATAAATAACGACTGCCTCTCTAAACAGCAATGCAATTACGGGGGGATGGATATATCATGTGAGGATGATCAATGTGCGGCCTGATGTGGCTGTGTGTGTGAGCTGATGGGCCGCGCTGTCGCTGCTTCTTCTTCTCCTTCGTTCTGGCTCAGGCATTTCCTGGATCTCTGTGTGTCTCTGTGCTCTCACTCTCTGCGCTTGGCTGGGCTAAAGAGTGCACGGTTCAGCTGTTCCCATTGGCTCCCGCTGTAATAGCAAGCTGCCTCAGTGTTTCCAAACACAGCTCGGGGTGTGTAGCAACACTGCGCTGCGTCATCGGCCGCCTCCCGGACGCACCGCCGGGCCCCGCCGTTTAAATGACACTTATGTGACCGCCCCAGCTGAGGTAAACTCCAGAGCACCCCCAGCGCAGCAGCAGCGCATCAAAGTATCTTTAATGAAACCACGGGTGTAGCATAAAAATCTGAGGCCTAAGCGCACAGTCTCAATGGGGCACCTCGCTGCGTTGATCCATGTCTCTCACGTAGTTTTTTTTTTTACTTCTACTATAGCAAATGAAGTTTCCTTGGAGTCTTATCCTTAAGAGAACAGTATTTCATTGTTAAGTTGAATATCGTCACCTTCCTAAATGATTGCCTAAGTCTTTTTTTTGACAAAAATAATCATCGAATACTCAATTACTGGTTAGGTTTTTTGTGTTTCCTGAAAAATCTGAAAAAATGACTCAGCCAATTATTGTAGGAAGGTGATGATATGTAAGATTAGATTACTGGGGGTGGGAGTCAATAACTTCTGCTTCTTGTCACTCCTTTTCAGGCAGCTCGGGTTGTATCAATAGTGAATTGCTGCATATATTCGTGTATTATGTATATTGTGTACACATAATGGTTACAACCAATGTCTCTATTTATATTTCTCTATGGATATTGTTTGTGTAAAATTCTCCATATATATATAGTGTTTACAGCAAATTCTTTATGTATATCTGTGTGCATATAATGAAATGTACATAATATGTATTGTACATGGAGTGCACAAGCTCAAAATAAACAATAACCAAGATTAGCACATATGTATGTTAAGATACGAAATTTGTGCTTTTATTGCAAAATAATGAAAAAGACAAATAATGAATCTGCAAAGCATGACAACTGGCTTATTTTGATATTGTTTTGAAAGGGAACTCACGTGGAAAAATACATTGTATTTTTGCAGTTGGAGCTCTTTCTCCTCGATGTTTTGCCATTATTGCATCTTTCAAATACAAATAATAAAAACACAATAAAGCAGGTTCGCCTTTGTCTCCGTCACCGCCAATCAGAAGTGGAGCAGATAGATACGTGACGACAGCAGAGCCACGTGACCTGGGAGTCGTTGTTTCTTACTCCGAAGACAAAAGCCAGATGTTGGTGGATTTTTGTGTTGTGTGATGTGAATTAGTCTCACATGAGCCTTGGCTGCATCTTGTAAGGTGTGAGGGTGGTCTTTAAAGAGGCTCGGCTATCTCATTCGAGTACTAAGTTCAGTCTTGTAACTAATTTATTCTGTTATTTTTAATCTAGTTATGACACCGGTAGAAGCAGTCATTCCTACATGCCCACCTGACTGAAATGAGCGTTGATTAAAAACATGACAGACATGCTTGCGTGTGTCAGACGCTCTCTTCACATTGCGATCATATGTCGGTGATGAGGGCATGAGATGAGAGCGGCTGATGCACGGCTTGTGTTTTGAAGTGGATATTGTGAAATGCCCGTTTCTTCAAAGCACTCCTGGAGAGGCATTATTTCATGAAAAGCAATGTGTGCAGACAAGCCTGGCATTCTTTTTTGTTTTTTTTTCCCCCCTTCTTCCTCCTTCAAGACGGTAATAGAAATAAACATTATTCCCAGGGCAACATTTGTGTATAAACAATGTCCATATTGCAATCCTGCTCGATCCTGGAAGTGGAATAAAGCCTTTAATGAGCTCGCTGCACTGAGCCCTTGAGGTTTGCCTCACGCACACACAGAAAGAGAGGGGCAGAGGTAGCGATGGAAGAGAGAGGGGGATGAGAGAGAGTTCATTTGCAACCTGAGAATCTGACTAAGATACCAGGACCAAACAGCACTAAACCATCCTCAACTCTTACTCATCTGTCTGTATTTCCACTTACTTATTCTCATCTGCCCTTCATGTGGGAATACCTTGCCCTTGTTTAGCTTAACTAGAGCATATGATTTCACAGCACACAGTTCCTCCGGGCCATTGTAATGAGTACAGTACTCAAAAGACAAAATTTCTCTCTTTCTCTCTCATGGTAAGATTCTATGACCTCAATTCATTCATTCTGCACAGAAACTGTCTTTACTTGCTGTTAGGTAACACTTAACATTTATTAACTCTCTTACACAAAAGTGGGTCTCATGGTGAAACAGAAAATGTAGTGAGTTTTGGTCTGCGGTTGGGCAGAACCTCCACAGATGGTTTCAGAAATTCTGCATAAATCACTTCATGCCCTCTCTGTCACAGATCCAGATCCAGTTTGCCACTAGAGGGCTGTATACGTCTGCAGATGTCCGGGTTTTGCTTTTCCCCTGACTAAATGTGATGTATTCAAGCATATGTATTCTTTTTTTTCCCTCCCTCATACATTTCTCTAAGTGTTTGCCCAGAAGGCTAAACAAATGTCTAGGCAGATGAGGTAAAGTGAATTTAGGTCAGACAGCCTCTTGCTGAACCGGGGGTGAGTGGAGTGCGTTGAAGTCAATTGTGGCCCCTTTTCTCTCATTGTAAGCCGTTTCTTACTCTTAGCGTCTCAATGGGCGCACAGACACCAAACACACAAACCCGTGCAGCTTCCCACTATTTAGCAACAAACTCCCGAACAACGTTTGACACGGCTGTCTGTCGGAATGAGGAGTGTGATGGCAAACAAAGCATGTAACGGGGAGTTAAGAGGTCCCATGTGCACTGCTTTGAACATGAGACACAGGCCTGACACATGGAGACGGAGACGCACCGACACTCAAACAAACAAAAACACATGCACTAAGGCCTTTTTTCCCTCTTTCTTTTTTCTTTTAACTAACTTCACTGGATCAAATGACTCTTTCAGGCTGGAATTCATTGTAGGTCAAATTTTCAAATGAAGTTAATGTCACAAAGTGAGATTTAATCTTAGATAGACTAGTGCCTTGACATTTTATTTATTTTTTACTTGATTAATTACTACTAGAGGCACATATAATGTTTTCTAAATGATGTGTGGCAGCAGAACATGACTCTGACACCGGCTGATGGCTAATATTAGGCTTCTACACTGGAACGACTGACTTGAACTTACTGACAGTGATAACTTTATAACACAGAATTAATTACCCACAAACTACTAATAATCCGCACAACAGACGGTGGAGATTTTATTTTGAGCAGGAAACAATGTTAAAGCTGTTGTCATGTTTATTCATTAGTTCTGTTTTTACCACATTGCAGTTTGCACTGTAAAAAAATGTTTGCATTCTGCAACAGTTTCATGCATATTGATTAGTTGAAATACTGGGGCCAAGCAAATCCTATAGTAATCAAAACTGGCACCACACGGCATGGAATTAAAATGTTTGTATATTGTATGTGCTCCTCACAGTAGAACACGCTGCAAATATCCTATACATTTTTGGTGCTATTTTCAGAACTATTATGGATTATATTTAAGTATCGGTTTAGTGTCAACAGTTGACGTGAAAGGTCACTGACAAAGGAGTCAAAAGATTAAACTGTTCCTTCCATATAAACACATTACAGCGCCTCAGGTAAAACATTTCTAGAACAAAGACACATTCTCAGTGTTGGAAACAGTAAACAGGTGAAAATGGGCCGTGGCACAATGGTAAGTTTAATCTGTTCGCTATCTGCTCCAGCCGTATCAACACAAATTTTACACCTTTCTGTTCTTTTATTCACATGGCCAAGTCGGGCTGACAGGAGGCAGGCTGGAGTTCAGTGAGACTGCACGCGATTTATGACCTGGCACACTGAACTCGGAGCGGGCCAAATTTACAGATGATCTGATTCACTGAGTGTCCAGACCCTCACAGAATGTGCAGGTCTGTGCCAGGCCACGCTGCGTTGTGAATTAACTCCACCCTACTGAAGCAATATCTCACCAGAGCTTATTCGAAGGAAGGGAGCGCTGCCGCTGTGTTTGGGTTCCTTAACAGTGAGTAAGACACACAGACTTGGTTGTGATCTATGAGTCAAAGCCCAGACCCTCCTCCCTCCTGAGGGACGCTGTCTTTTAGGTTTAATCAACCTTGACAGGAAGCCTTTCTCCCATTTATTGCTTAATATGGGTCAATCAGACAGGACAAGGAGATATTCGATTGCCTTACGTACGGAAGCACTTCTTTTTGATAGAAACTGTTAAAAGTAAAAAAAAAAAAAAAAATGAAAAAAAATGGACACGAGGAGTTACGAGTGTAAGAGCGATTCTGAGAATAAAGTGAGAAACTTACAAACTACAAGAATCAACAACATCAACATGTCTCCATTATTATTATTCATTGATCCATATAGTTGTGATAGTGTTTAATATATAGTTACATAGATGGTAGAGGTTTCTATTATTTGTACTAACAGGTGGAGTAGTAGTAGATCCACTGTAAATACATGTATTTGTAGTAGTAGTATTAACAGTTACGGACATTTGTTTTACCTGTTGGTAGTTTCACCAGCACCGGCTGTTCTATTTTTTAACAGTTCTAGTTCACTCGTATTAAGAGCCCGCCTTTTGCCTGATTTATTTATTTTTATTCATTAAAGTATATATTTTTCTCTCTCTTTGACTGCCACCCTAGTGTTCTTAATGCCCATATTCTGCTTGTTGGATGATTTCTTTTTATGTGCCAGAGGTCCAGAACATTGATGTTACGACCATATAATGATAAACACAGATTATCTTTTTCTGTCTGTTTTTTTTTTTGTGTGTGTATGTGTGTGTATTTCAGTATATTTGTCTTCTTTTTTTTTTGGTGTTGTCTTTTTCAGTTAGATATGTGAGGGTTTATGGGAATGTGTTTGTGGGGGTGCCACCTGAATGGGGCGGGGGGCTAGACAACTCTAAGAAAATGCCTAAAATGTCAGCCTTGTTGGTATGAAAAAATGATAAAGTTGTAAAAAAAAAAAAAAAAGACAAAACAAAAAAAACAAAACAGCTCTACTTGATTTTGCTGTGCATCCATGTCCCCCCCAATCTATTTCTTTCTCTCTCTCTTCCTTTCCCTCTCTCTTTTACCCCTAACTGGTCAAGGCAGACGAACCATCCACCAGGAGCCTCTGCTTGAGGTATCTCCTAGCCTGGCCAACCATCCCATTTCCTCAATGTATTCAATACTGAGAAAAAACGTCTGGAACTGCTCCATTCACTGTTGATTATGCCAGATCTATTTTATACTGGGCCTATCACAAGTCAGAGAGAGGAGGACGTGGTGTTTCGCAATAAGTCATACGCACTGACTTCTTTTTGTCACGAGTCAAAATCAGCTCAAAGGCCACAAATCTCTTTACAATTGTTGTCGGTTGTTTGATTCAAAAATAAGGATTGAATTACAGATTACACCCTGTATTCAGTTTCTCTGACAAAACTGTCACGTCTGTCTGATCTGTCATTGGTTTACTCAGCGCCTGTTAATCCCGCCTTCATATTTGAATTCAAGCCCCCCAGTATTGAATACACTGAGGAAACGGGATGGCTGACCAGGCTATGTTTCTGCGTGTTAAAAGAATGTTTTTTTCTCGTCACTGTCACCAAGTTTTGCACTTGGAGGATTCTGTTGGGTTTCTGTAAATTGGCTTAAGAGTCTGGTTTTGACGAACTCTACAAGTAAACTGTCATGAGATAAATTTGTTATGATTTGTACATTATATATAAATAAAATTTGATCGATTGATTAAACATAATGTGAAATAAAGAGTGAAAGACGTGTACTGTATGGAATTTATAACGGCTGGACTGAATCTGAGGACTGGAGTTTTTCTGCCAATTGGCTCCTATTTCTTTTTTGGACTGAGGTGGAGGGTATGTGGAGGTATATACTTAGACATATATTTATTTATTAGTGTGTGTGGAGATGTGGACATGTAGTCATAGCCTTGTCTGGTTTTCTATTTGTCTGCACTCTTTCTTGATTTCATTTGACTGTGTTTTGTAACATGTGACTGTACTGTTTATGATCAACTGTTAAATTCAAATAAAAAGAAGTAAAAAAAAAACCCAAAACATAATGTGAAATAGTCAAATCCAACATCAAAAAATACAGTCTGAATGGAACAGTTCCATCTTTGGGAGATTATCTTACAGTGAATCGAATGATAAAACTGATGCTACATGCAGCTGATGATCTAATAGTTTGACTTTAAGTAGCTGATGTAATATACAGCCCTGGACAATGCCCACTCTAAATTTCCAGACCTGGTGAAAACCTCTGGAATGTGATCAAGAGGAAGATGGATGATCATGAGCCATCAAACAAAGCCCGAGCTGCCTGTATCCTTGTGCCAGAGGTGGCATAAAACACCCAGCAGTAACATAAAAGACTGGAGGAGAGCATGACAAGACTCGAGAAACCTGACTGAAAATCCCAACTATTCCAATAACAAATACAGATTTATAAACTCCACCTGAGTTTCAATAGTCTCATCGTGGTGTTTAAAATGAATGTGAACTAGTCTTCTTTACATTATTCAACGTCTGAAAAAGTATATTTTCCTTTTTTTGGCGTTTTCTGTGAAAATACTCTCTAAATCTGCCGTCTACTTATGTAAGGTGGGATGCAAAATGGGTCATGGAGCTTTTCTTTTATCAGAGTAAAATACAGAACAAAAGTATCAAATGTAAATTAATTTTCTCAATTAAAATGGTAGAGGAATGTTCTCAGGAAGAGTTTATAAATGGTGACAGTAAGAAAAGACGAGGAAAGATAAGAAATATGACAAAAACATGTGAGATTCTTGAAAATTATGTAAAAATGTAAGATGAAAAAAACATAAAAGGTGTAATTAGGTGAAAATAATATAAAAGTTAAAGGTATATAGAAGACCTAAGATGGAGCAGACCTTCGGATGCATAGTTTGATGGTGGAAAAATCAGTAATACGCAGACATTATATAGTGTTGTAAATTTTGGATAAAGAGGCTTTTTGTAAATTTAAGTCCTGAGGAGACACATAATTGATATTTTGGGTCTGAAAATGAAAATCAACAGGAACCACGGATCAAGATTACACAACTTTCTTGAATTTGAGAAGAATTCATTCATTCATTATTTTAATGTTAGTCAAACATATATAAACAGTAACACTTTTAATCCCCTCACTTTTTCTATATCTATATGTGTCGTACAAAGTGTTTAATTTTTGTAAAAAAGGACTAATCTGTTGTGAATTTTGGATAAAGAGGCTTTTTTCAAGGTTACTATGGTATTTTCTTTACCATAATATCAGCAAACAGCGACTAAAAATGATGTTTCCCTATTTTCTGTAAAAAAAGAGATGTGATCAAAACAACACGAGAGATTCTTGAAAATTATGTAAAAATGAAAGTTGTAAAAAACATAAAAGATGTAATTAGGTGAAAATAATGTAAAAAGTTAAAGGTATATAAAAGGCCTAAGATGGTGCAGACCTTCAGATGCACAGTTTGATGGTGGCAAAATCAGTAATACATATTTATTATGCAGATTCAAGATATAGTTTTGTAAATTTGAGTCCTGAGGAGACACATAATTGATATTTTGGGTCTGAAAATGAAAAGCTATAGGAACCACTGATCGAGATTATCCAACCTTTCTTGAATTTGACAAGAATTCATTCATTCCATTTTAAGTTATTGAAACATTTATAAACAGTAAAACTTTTGATCCCCTCACTTTTTCTACAGCTGTATGTGTTGCACAAAGTGTTAGTTTTTCTCAAATAGGACTAATCTGCTGTGAATTTTGGATAAAAAGGCTTTTTTTAAGGTTACTATGGTATTTTCTCCACAATAATATCAACAAACAACGACTTAAAATGCATGATTCCCTATTTTCAGTAAGAAAAGAAGAGGAAAGATAAGAGATGTGATCAAAATAACGAGATATTCTTGAAAATTATGTAAAGCTGAAAGATGCAAAAAACATAAAAGATGTAATTAGGTGAAAATAATGTAAAAGTTAAAGGTATATACAAGACCTAAGACGTTCAGACGCATAGTTCGATGGTGGAAGAATCAATAAAATGTAGACATTATGCAGATTCAAGATGTATTTTTGTAAATTTAAGTCCTGAGGAGACACATAATTGATATTTTGGGTCTGAAAATGAAAAGCTATAGGAACCACTGATCTAGATTACACAACTTTCTTGAATTTGAAAAGAATTCATTCATTCTTTTTTAAGTTATTGAAACATATAAACAGTAAAACTTCTGATCTCCTCACTTCTTCTACTGCTGTATGTGTTGTACAAAGTGTTTAGTACTTCTTAAATAGGACTAATTTGCAGTGAATTTTGGATAAAGAGGCTTTTTTTGAAGGTTACTATGGTATTTTCCCCACAATAATATCAGGAAACAGTGACTTAAAATGGCTGTTTCCCTATTTTTCATCATTTAATGCCACCGGCCAGCAGTTACTGAAACAAACGTACTGCCTCTGCATTAAATTAAAGTACGTCAGTCTATATTTCTCTTACTTAAGACTAATTAAATGTGAAGAAAATGTAAACTGGTTTGACATCAAATCGGTCCGCAGCAGCCAGCTGTTGGCTGTAGCTGTGCAGATGTGCGGATGTTTTCATGTAACTCTTGAGGAGAAAGCCAATCCCCAAACGTATTGAACTATTCCTTTAAACATAACAAAGTAAACACTGCTCTAGCCTCTAAAAATACCAGACATTCCCACCTGCTGCTAACTGACCATCAGGAAGGTTTTGTTGAACACCACTTAACCTTCGTGGAGATGAACCACATCCTGACAGTTTTTCAGAATAATCTCTCTAATGTGCATCTGTTTATTATTTATGAACTGGAGAATGCGCTAAGGTCAAATTTTCCCACTAGATTGAGTGTTAGGTCAGAAGTGAATGTACAAAGCAATGTGGTTTCAATCTGCGGAGGTATTCGGTTTTTTTTTTTTCTGAAGGACTTTCATAAGTAAGGAGCAGAGTTACCTCATTCACAGCTGATTTGGCACCAGCTCCTGTTCATGCATATTTAAAAAGCAGCTTTGGCAAAACTGCCCCCGTGTCAGTGTTTACAGACACTGATGCTGCTGCTGCGCGAATCCTAAATCTGGACGTAATTCCCCAGTGAATATTACTGTCACAGTAAGTCACAGTAACTACACTAAAAATACTCAACGCACAGTAATTAAGAGGGTTTGGGAGCTACCTTGGAAAACTTTTTGACAAAGACAACAGGATTATCATGGCTGGGTTTAAAGGGAATAAAAACTTGTTTTCCACATTCTTAAGCCAAATCACGGAGGTCTTGGTGAGCAGGAAATGCCAGAAATCTGCTTTGGTTGAGGTTGGGAGCTCATTTAAATCTCCCCACATTGGCAGAGGGATTGTGGGAGCGACATCCTTCCCTGATCTGTGGTGTGGAGGTGGAGGTCTGTGTTAATGTGTGTGTGTGTGTGTGTGTGTGTGTGTGTGTGTGTGTGTGTGTAGAAATTACTTCCTTGGGCTGAGTGATCATGATCATCTCCCCTCTTCATCCTGTGAAGGTTAACAAGTTATCAACCCCCTGCTATTTCCCTCCCCGCGGTCCGAATCTTACCCAAGACCCCCGACATGATCACAACCCCCTGAACTAGATGTTCATGAAACATCCTTTTTGCATCAGTGATTGCTTTCCAGTGACGGACGCTGCCTGGCATGCTGACTCCGTCCATCTGTCTGTGTAGTTTCGAAGCATTAGGCTCACAGCGCGAGCATATGAAGATATTTTAACGTGATTTGACTCCTTTACAAAATCCTGTCATTTATAACCGCGTTATGTAAATCACCCACTCGTATCCTTCCTGCTGGATGACTGAGGTGTGTGTTTTTTTGTTTGTGCGTGGGTGTGAGCAGAGCATGTCACGCGCTGGAATGTGATTCTCCTAATGGTTTGCTAACTCTGGGCCCGTTCACTCCGGAGATCACTGACCTTGAAGCTATCAGCTGTATAATTCAGAGATGACTGTTTGTGACACTCGTGTGTGTGTGTGTGTGTGTGTGTGCACGCGCGCGTTTGCCACTCAGTCAGGACGAGTGTGCCGAGGTGTGGTGTTTGTCTCTGACCTGGAACGGCCCCGCTTCCTCTGCTCAGCTCAGCTCAGTCTGTCTGCGTAATAAATCCACACTGTGTTATGGATGACCAGCATGTGCAGGAATGGGATGGCGTCCTGCCAGAGTCTGCTATCCTGATTTGTTTTTTACATTTCAGAGTTTATATCACTGCCTAGACACTTTATGACCACAATCCAGTGTTGGAAAGGTTACTTTTGAAATATTACAGTTTACACAATACTGTTTAACCTGTAAAGTATAATAAGTAAGGTAAATACTTTAATAATTACTTCCAAGTAAGGCAACTTGAAGGCTGTTTTTTTTATTCATGAGGTACAATGTCACAATTAACAAATTTGCCTTGAGGGAGTTTACAATCTGTAAAATATTCAACACCACCAATACATTGGATCACATTTTCAAGACTTTCTCTATGTGGGTTAAACTGGAAAATAAAGCTAAAAATGAAAAAATAAATAAATAAATAAATTGAAAAAACAAAACAAAAACAAAACATACATATATATATATGTATATGAAATTCCTCACATCAGGGCTCAACACTGAATACATATTGACTGACTTCAACAATATATAATTCATTCTGCACTTAGATCTATTTAAATATTTCTAAGTCTTATACACTAAACCCTGATTTATTTCACATTTCCTGTTAAAGGTTGAGTGTAAGGTGCTGCAATGAATGGGCTGTGACTTTGTGATGTTAAGTTACCTTGAAGACACCAAAAGTTTGAGATTTTTTTTGGCTTTTTTTTTTAACCTTCCTGTGTGGGGCACTTCAGGAACAAAATATCTGAATTTAATGTCTTCCATGAACCTAAACTAGAAGAAAGACACTTTTTCATCCCCATGAGGAAAATTCCAGGTGTCCTGCAGATCACATAAAAAAAACCAACAACAAAAAACTGTTATTCTCCTCCAATCACGTCAAAAGAGTACCATTAAGGGACAATTTAAAGACACTGTTGATGAGTAAGTGGTGTGTGTAATATGGTGTATGCTCTTGCTCCTCTTATTTAATTTGTTTTTATGCACTTTATATCCTTGTTAATGTGTTATTTTTTGTTAAATTACTCAGTAAACCCAACACATCTTTTTCACCCAGACATGCTCTGTGTACCTGGTCTCATTATAAACGGCTGCATCCCAGTAGGTGTTACAGACATTAAAACTGGGAGCACTGGTTCATGTAAGTTATGCCTGCTTTAATAAGCCAGAATCTCAGCGGTGAAAAAGACCAATGTACTTGCTTAATGTCTTTTTAACCCTTCGGGGCTTTCCCTGGTAAACCCATACTTGACGTCACAATGTTCTTTACTGTGGGTATTTCCCACAGGCAAAATCTGTACAAATGCAAAGTTATGGAAAGTGGCCTCAAAATATCTACGAGAGCCCTTACGGACTTTACGGGAACTAACGAAGTGTGGACACTAGAAATAGGCTAAATCAAAGTTTCTTAGAGGAATGTGCATCGGTTTGATGAGAAGACGAGAAGCTCAAACAATCACAGTGGAGCTTATTTAACCTATAAAGACCCAAACATCCACCCTTGACCAAAAGCATCTACTGATCTAAACTGTTGATCCATTAATCCTATCAATACATGTAAATAATTGGCATAAAATACAGTTTACCATCTTTTCATATTCATCAGATATGACCCATTTGGACATTCAGAGGCTCTGTAGTTACCGTGGAAACACCATCATTTCTACAACACTGATTCATCAGTAAAACCCATGGAGCTGGATCAATTACAGTGGATGGACACACTTGTTTTATGTTCAGTTCATAATATATTTACTGAAAAAGTAAGTTTTCTTCAGTTTTTTGTTTCTGATATAATAACCTTTAAATTTACTCTGAGCTTTTATGAACATCTTCATGATTAGTCAATTAAATATAGGAAAAAAGATGATTTTACTGGAAAAAATGCAAAATTCAGAAAATAATGTAATAAACGATGATCACTTGGGAAAGGTTAAACACAGAGAAAAACTTATTTGGGATCTGCCACAAATGCCACACTGGGTTGTTATGGGTTAACGTAACATCTCTGTCCTTAAAAAAAAAAAAAGACATTCATATATTGATTATTATCTCTAATGTAGTGATTACAAATACACAGCAAACATGTCTGTAACTGATAACTCTATTTATTTATTTTTTTCTTTGCGTAATGCTGTCATATGTAACGTGTATTTTTCCAAATGTCGCCTCAGCACTGAGATGCAGGTTTCACTCCAGAACACCAGTTGTGACAAACTCACAAAATGACAATGACAAATATTTATGCATTCTATTATAGTGAGCAGCGTGTCTTTATTTGTTCATGAAGACTTCTTATTTTAGCTGCGTGATAATGTCAGGCCACAGCCAACATGAAGGGACAGGGCCGACACGCAGATCATGCCTGGCTCAGGCTTTTCTCAGAAGAATAAAAGGTGGCAGTGCGGCTCTGATCCCTCTCCGGCTCAGGCGAAGTGGCTGGCCTGCCTGTCTGCCTCCCTGCCTTAAATTCAGCTCCGCAGCAAAATGTGACCCCTCTGGACTTTGGGCAATGTCTCCTGCTCTGGTTACAGAGAGAAACTGACAAAGACCCCAGCAGTAGTTCTCTCATGCCATGAGTTAGAGTGACATTGTGGTGGGTCAGCACTAGGTCACGGATATTTTTCTCCTGCTCACTCCTCGGGGGGAGGAAATGTGCTTAGACAAAAAACATGAGGAAGGTTTAGAGGGCCCGGTGTTTGGAATCACTCTCTGTGCTCTTGTCCAAACAGCGTATTCTAATAACAACACTCATGCTTTTCATTTGTGAGTTTGTAATGGATAGGACAGCTGCATTTCCTGTAGTGCGGGTCAGTAATTTGGAATAATGACCTGTTTGAGTTTAGGGGCTCACACCCACTGTACAGCACAATTATACACACACATAATTGTCTTGGCAAGTCTGGAGACATACTAAGATGTGAAATCCTATTCATGCAAGTGCTATCTAATTGGCTCACTCCTTTGAGGAATTAGACCGAGTTAATCACGTCTGAATATACAGAACTCAATTAGAACTCTGCAAGCTAATGCAGACAGCCATGAATATTTGATGACGCAGGCAACTGAGAGCAGAGACTCGGTGTGTTACTGAGCAGACAGGGAGTAAAACCAGGCCCGGTGTCTGTACCTGTCGCCGACGCTTGCCGTGTGTGCGTGGTCGCTCTCCCGGTGTGAGCAGCGGGTGTGCAGCCGCTCGCAGACACGCAAAGCCGCCAACACGGAGCTGCAGCAGCACAGCGGTGAGCATATGGGGCCCTGGTTTCAACACACCGGCTGCATGCCTGTGGATCTGACTACCTGGATATCCATCACAGAGGACTGACAGGTGTGTGGGCAGTGCACAGTCATCCCTAATTAGAGTTTTTATTGTCAGAAACACAACATTAAAAAGCTTCCTTTTCTATTCATGTCAGTGTGGCTGCGTGTACCGTATCCCCTCTGTCAATGACGGAACAGGCTTCGGGGCCGTTTTCGGGGATGTCCCTTTGTTAGATGGCAGAGCACTACTGTGTTTAGATGTTTACTGGTGGAGGGCATCCGTCACCTGGAGCCCCGATACAGCTGGCACTGAATCTGACACCTCTGGGTGCTATTGGGTGCCACCCTTTACAAAATTCCTTTTGCTAGTGAGATTATGGCAGACATTTGTAAAATTCAACGGACATAAAGACTACAGCCCAACTGTTTGGGTTTTTAATAAAGTTGTTGTGGCATAACTTAAAAAACTGAAATGCTTGATCAATTATTTTATTAGACAAATAAATATACAGGTGGTCCTCGGGTTAAGCCGGCCACGACTTACGCAGTTTCGTGGTTACGCCCCCTGAGTCTCGTCCGCTATTTTGTCTCCAGTCGCGTTTTTGTCTCCAGT
>JAPTGZ010000019.1:23476655-23489477 GCA_029814645.1 Fowleria isostigma
TTACATTATTGCCAGGTATTACATTATTGGACATTATTATATAATCGGTTGCTACACACACCTCCTAACATGATGTGGAAATATTCATCATAAGGAAAACATATCTGTTATCATGGAACATTTTAAAAAGTCATTACCATCCACCAACACTTCAATCTGTTTTCGTCCCTAAAAAGCGTAAACCTTGGCGTCCTCATCATCTTCATCATCATGATCATCATCATCTAGGTGAATGTGCCAAACTAAGGTTCCTGCAGGTTTCTATAGGTCAAATTTAAGACCTTTTAAGACCTTTTTAAGACAACTTAGAACAGAATTCCATGTCCGTTTCATTGCCTATTTCATGGCCATACTGGCAAAAAGCTGTGACTCATAGAATTTGGTCAAATCAATCTATTGATTCCAACGCCGTCAGTCATTTCTCACCCAGGGGCTGCAAAGTTAGGGATAATTGGTTCCAAATGTCAACAAAAACTGCCGGACTGGAACGGGTGGAACTGGGTCAACTAACATTGCTTTCTTTGCAGCTTTCCCAGACACGTTTATTTAAAGACAATACAGCCAACAAGCTTGTAGCAACATAAATTAAGACCTTCCATATCAAATTTAATACCTTTTAAAAGGCTTTGTTAAGGTATTAAATGCAAATTTTGAAATTCAAGACTTTTAAGACTTTAAAACCCCACAGAAACCCTGCAAACTTATGGTAGCATGTTCACTTTTTTCAAGGAAGTGTGAAATTTTGTACATTTTAATATTTTGAAGAATGTAAGGTTTTCAGAAATTGAGCCATTGCAAAAATGCTATGTTGTGGCCACCATAACTGAATTAGCCTGGGTATTTAGCATCACACTCCTTGAATCAAACATGCTGTCTAACCTAAAGCTGGGCATTATGGGCAAAACATTAAATCTCATTTTATATTCTAGGGATGATTTACAATTGTAATGAGTTGCTTTCTGGGTACATGAATTCAAGACAAAGCTTGAAACTAAACTCTTAGTAACAAGCGTTTATACCAAGTTTAGTATCAAGCTTAATATGTTTTGATTATAAAAAAAAATCCCTGTCTCTCCATGTAAGACTGGAGAACGGAGAAGACAAAAATCCTTAAATATAACCAAATGCCTGGTTTAACTCGTTTTGCCTTTTAAATAGAACAAAAGTCTAGACCCCAAATGACCATGATGTACTTTAAAACTAGAGAACATGCCAAAGGGAGGAAAACAATCATGGGATATTCTGCAAATTACTGGCTCATGATTAGCTGGAATACCTAAAATATTTTTTTAATGAAAATCATGCCTGAAAAGACTGTCTTTTAAATAGTCTCTCCCAGATTAATTTCCCAGCTTTCTTTACTTTCCTCAAATCCACTTTTTGGAGTGCACACCCAAACTTGTAAAATGTTCAAGTGAGTAGTTTATAAGTTTCGTGACATTGAAATCACAGAAAACCGCAGCTAGACTGTATTATGTATCTTCAGTATTAAATATGACCTTAGCAATGTAGCTAAAAAGAACCAGAACACAAAGATTTACTTCAAAAATATCTCTCTTATGTTCCAAGGTAAATTGCCTCTTTTGTCCAGGAAATAAAAAGCAAAGGTATTTAATTTGCTAAAATTTACTGAGGAAAAAAATGAACCAAATTCTCCACACTGTCATCCACTAGTGACAAAATATTTCACTATCCCTTTAAATGCTTCACGTCCTGATGTCAGAAGTTCCTAATCGCTATTTCTATTTCAAACACTGGATAAGGAAGGATTAAATACTATAATTATGCCGCATTAAAGACACTATACACATCACCAAAGTGTGACATGGACGACATCCTTTCAAAAAGTCAGGCTTTAAATGATAAAAAGAAAACTTCAGAAGTACAACTAAGTCTGTAAAAAAAAAAGGGCATGAGTGAACTGATATTATTGCGCCAGAAAGAGCCTGATTGCATATTGCGGGACATGGCATTTGGATATCTTTAATTGAGTTGGAGATATCTTTAATTGAGTTTAAGATGTCCTCGACTCAATGTAAGTTATCTTCAACCCAATTAATAACACTGTCAATTTAATTACTGGTATCTTACAATAATAGGGTTTAAAAAGATATCTGAGAATGTTTTATTTTTTACACATCTGAAGACAGATGCAATCTTTCAGAAGACGCATGATACAGTATATTTAATTAATTCAAGTTCAGTTCTATGGATCATTTTTGTTCTTTTTCATTTTTTGCTTCATCTACAGGCTGATTTGCTGATGATTGACACCGTATGTTCTGAACAGAGGAGTTCAAGCGTGTTACAGACAGAGGCGAGACACTAACTGGGGGAGATAGAGTATCTGATGCTTGCATTTTCACAGTTCCACTCACTGTTTTCATATCAAAAATTCAAACAGAGTGTAAAGCCGAATCTGTCTCAGGTATCAGCACAACTTTTGGAAGTCATATGTTGTTGTTGAGATCAAATATCTGCATGACTGGAAGGCTTGCTAATGGTTTTCTAATCTAAGATAACTCATTATCTTATCTGCAGCCTCAATGGAAACTGGGAAAAGTTCCTCATAGAATGACTAGATTCACAACTTTTCCAGCAACATGACTAAATCCTTATTGCAATGCCAGTGCTTGTTACTCTGTTGTGAAGGCATTCATTATCCAATAACAGAGGGCGCATTAACAACAAAGCACTGATAGATTTAAGAACTTTAAGAATTCTTACAACAGCAACATTTTGTACGCAACCGCTGTCATCCTGGCAACTTACACCACAGACAAGTTTTCATAAAGCTCGCTATCGGTTTCATCTGTTCCCACAGCTCTATCCACACCTCAATTATGGCTGCGTTACCTACTGTACAGGGAGGCAGATTAAACAAACTAGTGAAGGCACGTCTCGGGGGGACATGTGGGTGTCAGTGGAATCACAAGCAGGGTAATCACTTCAGAGAGCCAGAGGGAAAGAGAAAGGAAGAGAGAGTGAGTGAGAGACAGAGACGGAGCATGCCGAGCCTGTTAGTGGCTTCAGATCACAGGCCATCTTCAGTGAGTGGATGAGAATGCCAAACATGTCCCACAGGGCTCCCGCTTTAAATAGCGAGAAGGAAACCTCTCGGAAATCCTTTTCCTTTTGGCAGTCTGTGATCGCGAGGGCCCTCAGGAGCTATTTGTGAGCGACTGTGTGTACAGTGTACACAGTTTTACCCCAATACACACACATGTACTGTATATACACACACAGGCTCATAGACGGACGGATGAAAAAAATGTGTTTGAACCAGACATGCCACACATGTAGACGAGTGTACACAAACACAGACACACATATCATACATGCATACCCACAGACATGTCACACCAGGCTGTATGCATACATCAGCAGCCCACACATGAATACACACGATCATGTAACAAACCGCAGGATATACGTCTTTGTACAGCCAGACATGGAAACACCCTGTTGTATGTGTTTCTAAGTGTTCCCCCAAAATGTAAGCTTCCATTTTATAATATTAAATGGTCATTTACATCAATAAAACTAAATAGTCTGATCCCTAAATCAGTTCGGATTAAACAATTACTGTTCTTACAAAGCACACACTGTCATCTTTACTGTTTGAACTTTAAGTACCAGTTTTCTCCCATCATGCCATGCAGCATTTGGAGGAGATGATGAGTGGAGTGGAGACGGGGATGATGAAGTAAATTACATACATGACAGTAATTGAAATGTAAAGTGCAGAATGTTTTGATGTTATAATAGAGCTGCAAATGACTGTTGTCATTACCAATTAGCCACTGTAGATTGTTTTAATTGTTCATAGTGTGCATCATCTAGAAATACTATGCATATACATACACACTGGATGTGAAAAATATACATTACATATGTAAATGTACATATTTTTTGCTACAATTTACATACCTATATATATACATACATACATATATACACACATATAAATATATATATATATATATAAAAAACTGTTTATCTACATATACAAATGCACACATTGTTCTAATTATCACCCATTGTTTATACAATTATGCAGATTTATTTTCTGATCATTAAATAACTAATTACACATACAACAGGGTAATGTTTTTTTCAGATGTGGGGATTTCTTTTTTGTGTGCCTTGGCTCAATAAATCACAATTATTGTAGATTAATTTCTATCTAATCATTGAAATTAATTATCCAAACACTAGCACACAATCAACTCTGGCTTGGTTCTGCTCTGAAAAGGTAAAGCCAGAACAATCGTACAAAGTGTTTAAATGTTCAGAGCGCCTCTTACTTCTTTTTCTTCCAGTTTTACTGTATGATAATGGAGAGAAGTGAGGATTGTTTTACAATGTTACACATCAATAATTTCACACGTCTGTGTCGGTAGTGTGCTTTTTCAATTTTGAGACACTACTTCAATTGACTTCTTGAATAATACAGGACAGCAATTGAACATGGTATTTACCCCTGTGGAGATGATCCCAAATACTTTCGAACTATTTCAGCTGGGCATAAAGGAATCATGAAAGGCCTCACCGCTCCCCAGCGTCCCTTTGCGCAGGGAATGGAACCAGAGTCTTAATATCAAAACTTCAAATAGTTCCTGTATAACCAATGCAATGGTGACGGGGCGGGAGGGGGAGTTCATTTACACTTTACTCACTTTCTTTCCTTTCATTCTTCAGCCCTCAGAAGTGTCTCTTCTCTGTTACATCGAAAGTCAAAAGAAGGACTGAAGAGAAAATCTTTTCTTCTTTTCTTTTTTTAAAGAAGCACATTCCCTGTGAGCTATAGAGGCTTAGAATGGTTAGACAATTTAATTGGATAAAAGGAAAAGATTAAAGAGGCCCTGACTCTGTTCCATAAATAATTGATTTCTAATGTATTTGTAGTGGCAGTGAGACGCTGTTGTTTGGGAATGGGGGATGTTGAGTGGCAGAACGCTTCAGATTTCCCTCAGTCTTTGCCTTCTTTGTTTTTTCACGCCGTGATATTGAAGCAGCATGAAAGGCAGAGAGGGAGCACACTTGCAGCTCAATTTGATCTTACATCGTCAGAAATCAAAGATCGTGCATGTAAAGAAGGATCGCAAGGAACTTTTTGGTGGGAGACCAAACTTTTCACACTATGTTACTAAAGAATACAATTCTGCTGGTGCAACCCTTGCAAACCCCAAAGGCAAAGCCAGCAACTGTAGCTCGTATCCAAAACTAATAAAAGACCCACAAAATCCATTTTGGGACTTCAACAAAAGTTTTGTGCTTGGATTAAAATATCTTTTAGATATTGTGGTAAAAAAACAAAACATATTCAACTACTGAACATGATATGTTTCATTATTAACAACAAAACAACGGTAAGATGACAGCTTATACAAATGTTGCTCTAATATCTGGTCTTGCTCTACCAGAGTCCCTGGATGATTCAACCTTATATTTAAGGTTTTTACAGATATTTATTAACACAACTTAAGATCTATTTCACGTCCATACCAGCAAAAAAAATGTCAAATGTTATGCTGAATTTTGTGACTTTTGAAACTCCTGATGTGAATACAGAAAAATACTGGGTGATGACAAATGGCCTTTGTTGGCTCCATGTTCTTCTGACTTCCTGTGCAACTCTTCATTTCAATATTTTCTTGAACAAGGGCTTTAAATTCATTATTTTCACCAGGTATGAGGACTAAATGGTCTTGTTGGACCTGCACTTCCTTCTATTAGATAAAAGCACTGCTAACAGAGATGCTTAGAGCCACTGCTCCTCCACATTGAGAGGGGTCAGCTGAGGCAGCTGGGGCATCTGTTTCGGATGCCTCCTGGACGCCTCCCTGGGGAGGTGTTCTGGACATGTCCTGCCGGGAGTCAGGGAAGACCCAGGACACGCTGGAGAGACTTTGTTTCTCGGCTGGCCTGGGAATGCCTTGGGATCCCCCGTAGGAGCTGAAGGATGTGTCTGGGGAGAGGGAAGTCTGGGCACCCCTCCTTAGACTGTTGCCTCCGTGGCCCGGCCCCGGATAAGCGGTTGAAGATGGATGGATGGATTTCTGACAGTTACTATTTTTGATGGTGAGATGACACATTATCTCACACTCAATGATAAATTCTGATGTTAAGTGACCTCTTATACAATATTTGTGTTGGAGTGTATGATGGCAGCTGGTCAGCCTTTTGTAACATTAATGAGGGTTAGTGTTAGACAGAGCTGCAGATGTAGTGGAACAGAAAAGAAGAAAAGATTAATGCATTCAAGACAAAGAATCAATGCCACCCTTCAGCTGCTACCATGGATGCAGACAACCAAGACAGTCAGGGAAGGTGCTGTTTTATTTAATGTAATGATGTATTCACACAATACAAAAAGGGACTATTACATATATAATGTCTTATATAGTGGGATATTTTAAACCCTTAAAATCCTTTCTGTTTTTGACCTTAAAAACTTTTTTTTTTAAAGATTTGTAGAGACCTTTTGTATGTTTTTAGCAGCACACACATTGACAAAATCAAAGTCAGTCTTCTTTGTGGCATGTTTTGAGACATGGGTCAAACAAAGGTATAAAGTTGTCAAACTTCTTCACACTTAATTAAAGCCATAAACAATAAGTCAATGAGCTGTTAATGGCAGAAACTAACTCTGTCAAACACATTTGTAGTGTAACTGGCAGCTACTGAACAGCCAGAGGATGGGCTTGTGTGCCGTTTCATCTCTTTCCCTCTAGGTTAATCTACTTTGTTGCTTCAGATTGCCCTCTGAGCAGCCTGACAATGCTGTGGCCTTCGGTTGCCTGAGGATGACAAGAGAAATAGCTGTCATCGCTGCATTTCAATCTCTGAATGCCTCTTTCCTAAGCCCTGCCTTTAATCTCATTCCCAATGTCAGCAAATAGCAATCTGCAGAACTGCTCCGGCGATGGTGGAGGATGGCGGATAGGCAAGCCTGTGCCACTAAGCATTACAGCTCAGCCTGTCAGGGCCCGCGGCAGCAGAGCGAGGGGGACTGAGTGTAGGTTTCATGTTTTAGAAGCAGGTTGGCAGGAGTGACATGGAGGGGTGCCAGGGAGTGAGCAGAGCCGGCGAATGGGGTGAAAGAGAGAGAGAGAGAGAGAGAGAGAGAGAAAGAGAGGAAAGGGAGGGAACAGGTGAATGTGTGGGCAGGGCGTGTGTTCAGAGACGTGTGTGTTTATACGCTGTTTATCTGTGCACACCCGTGTGCTTGTAAGTATGTCTGCATTTGCGTGCATGAGCGTTGAAGATGTCTACTCATTCCTGAGGTCAAACGCTCACTCACAAATGAAATCTAGCAACGTGAGTGCCCGGAAGCCTCAGCTGGGCTCGCACGGCAGCTGATCTTGCAAGCCTCAGTGGAGCTGTCTCAACGAGGCAGGATAGCAAGCGCCGAGCCTGGGAGCGAGGATGGAAGGGGGGTGGGGGGATGAGGAGAGGAGGTGGTTGTGATGGAGGAGGGGAGGGGGTGGTCACCTCACGTGAACTACTGCCAAAAAGCGGGCTTCTGTCACCGGGAAGAGAAGCCCCACACTGGCACAGTGCATCAGCTGAGAAACTAGAAAGCAGCGTTGTGAGGTCAGCTGCAGTGCCGGGATAAGATAATGAGGGGAAAAAATAGGACCTGCACACTATAAACCTACTTTGTGTTTTGTAAACCTGCCTACTCCTGCTTAAAATAGAAACAACCTTATTTATTTAAGTTGTAAAAACGGCACGTGACCAATTACACCCAAGACTGTGTCACAGAGAAAAAAATATGAAGTCATTAATAAAAGAACAGACATATATGAAACTATGCTAATAGAAACATGTAAATGTTATAAATATTTAATTTCATAATCAAAGCATTTTAAACTGGTAGATTTGGAAAAAGGACAAAGAGCAGCCTTGCACTGACATACATACTGTACGTGTTGTAAAAGGCAGCTATGATGGATCATCCGTGGGTATTGTGTTGTATAATCTAGTCTTTTCAGTCATACATTATAATCCACTGTAGGTGGTACGGTGATGCATGGGCTTTAGACGAGTTGCCATGTCACCAGACTGCCTCATATGATGTCCCCCACCCCTCGCCCCCCGCCTCTGGGTGGTTGGTGACCTCCTTCCAGTAGCATTATGCTCGTGTCTCACAGTGACTCCTGCCACCATCATATGCACAAAATACAGCTCGACAGTACGGCAGCAGCACAGAGTGAACTGTTAATGCTGTGATTGGAAGAAATCCTGAGAAAGTGGAAGAGGAACCAGAGTCTGCAGGCTCTGAGGCCTGGGAAGAGATTACACACTTTAGATCTAGAGTCAGGGTCAACGAAACATTAACTGCAGACCAATGCAGGTTTTCTTTACTGTGTCTCCATTAACGGATTTTTAGGTACACTATAAAGCAGGGGTGTCAAACACATGGCTTGTGGGCCAAAACTGGCCTGCTAAAGGTTACAATGTGGCCGAGTGATGAATTTACAAACTCATTTCAATTCCAATTGCCAAACTCCAAAGTTTTAACAATATTATGTCTATTACTAAATGTGTTGTCCCTTTGTAGATCTACTGTGATCTTTAATGCACATGTATAAATAATAAGTTGATTCATAATACTGTTAAAATTGGACTTATTCTTCTAAAAAAAAAAAAAAATTTGGTAATTCAAATTTTTTGTAAAAGTTTAGTTTGCAATTGTGTGCTTTTTTTGCAATAAAACAAAGAGATACATTTGGACTTCTCTTTATTTATTGGCTATTATGTGATTGTTTTACTGGCCCAGCCAACTTGGGACCAAATCGGGATTTATGTGGCCCCTGAACTAAAACCAGTTTGATACCCCTGCATTAGAAAAAACATTAAAAAATGTCATCAAACTACTTGAGTTTTTTTTTGTCTTTTTCGTGAAAGATTTATGCCTGTAATGAAAGATCAAAGTACCCTTACAGAATAAGCTCTTACAGTGAACAATTAACTCAAACATAGCTTTCCGTATATTCCCATAAAGCACAAAAACATGGCTGACAGTGGTTACCATTGACATACATGTCACATTGGTTTGTTCAGCTCATTGTTGTGATCCATTGATAGTTCCACCATAATGGACGTGTCAAGACTGACCATTAAACAGTGGAACTTGTCATTGAACAATGTTTACTCAACTTTTTTCACACCACAGAATTAATAATGACACACAGAAATGGATGAAAAAATGTAAATATTATACTTTGATCAAGTTAAGACTCCAAGTTCACCTCAATCTTCAGTAATCAACGAAGTTGTAATGCTCACAAACACTGCAGTTATCAATGTGGCGTCTATGTATCATTCATGAAATGTCACAGATACAGACACATATAACTATATTAACTCTAAAAGAAATTATGGAAATGTGCCTAATTTACCTTTTACTTTATGTGGTCAACAATGATTCCCCCCCCAAAAAAAAGACACATTTTACTGAAATTAAGTTTGCAGATTCCAAATTTGGAATTGTAATGTCTCTTCTTGATCTTCTGGATGGTTACAGGGATGCTACAATTGAAACCAGCTACCATAGGGCAAAGGTCACCAGTTCATCACAGGGCTGACACATACACACAAACAACCATTCACTCTCACATTGATTTAGATTGACTGCTGAACATATCAAGTGCATGTTTTCAGATGAAGGGAGGAAGCTGGAGTACCCGGAGAAAACCCACAGAGAACATGTAAACTTCACAGAGAAAGGCCCATCATTTACTTAGAAGCACCTTCTGACAGCAGCGTTTTAGTTTTTTAAATTCTGAGAGAACGAAATTCTGATAGATCTGAAAGGAAAAATTTGGTGCAGTCCAAAGTGATGCAAACCTGAAAGCTACAGTTTTCATTGAACCCCCTACTATTGAGTTTCACTTTGAGCTCATTCTCAATAAATATTGTGAAATACTGGAGGTCATGTCTTTTTTTTTCATGCCAACTCAGCATCAGCCTGCTCATCGGCATCTGTTTGGAACCGAGTTCTACTTTCTGGTCACGTAATCATATGCATAGCACATGCTAAAGTGTCTAAACAATAACTGATTGGTCATAATCTCTTTATTATGGGTGTGGAGAATCAGTAGGCTGCACACAAACCAAATAACAAGTTGTCACATTCACATCTGCATGTGGCACATTTAATTAAATCACAGTCTTGTGGTTATATAATAACCAAGGCTGACACTGATTGCATTTTGATTAATCGTGCATCATAATCAAGCGTTGGTTTGAATATCATTATGCGTATATGAAGTAGTGCAGGCCTGTGATTTAGTGTATTTTAATAATGTTGTAAATGCACTTTTTGTTCTCTTTCGGCATTCTGTTTTTAAGAAATTAGCTTATTGATGAACATCATTCAGTATATAGGGTTCACAAAATGAAATATGTCACTGCTCAGCACCTGCACATATTCATGATTTGTTTTGAGGTTTTCTTCTGCATTCGTGCCAAATGAATGTGACATTAAATGTAAACCTTGATCCACTAAATGGAAACAGTTATCAGTACTGGGAGAGGTGGTTGGCCAAAGGCATTTGGAGATTGTGGAGGTGGTGTGTGGTGTGTGAAGTGGGTTCAGGGCTGGTGGAGGGAGGGAGGGGGTGTCTTTCAAGGCAGCAGAAAGGTTTTACTCTGACATACATCCCACTTGTTATGACATGTAGAGGCACATCTAAAAGCAAACTCCTAAGAGGTTGCTGAGGGCGACCTCAGTAATATGCAAATGAATTCCACTAGAGTATCTTAGACAATGCACAAAGCTGTCTAAAATGGAAGCCTATTAATACATTAAGTTGGGTTGCTTCAGTGTGCTGCAAAAAAACAGCGGCAGCTCTATGTGAACCTAAAGTTTTTTTCTGACCCAATTACCTTAACTGATCTGTTCTGACTCCTCTGGCCTGTACTGTTACTGGAGCTACACTGCCATTTTGTATCTCTTCCAAGATTCCTCATAAACATTTCATGTGAGGTGTCTTATAAATTATGAGGGCTCTTCCAGCTGACATTATGAGGAAAAATGGCAAAGGCTGCCTTTTCTTTTCTGGCTCTTATCATAAAACAAAGGCTAGCTCAAACCAGGAGCAGCGGCTTTTCCCAGAAGCTCAGAGTACAGTAAGCCCATATGAATATTTCTGCTAATTTCCGTTGACTGATAATAACATTACGAAAACATTTATGCCGCTGCTCAAAAATCTCTCTGGAAAATCACTCAGTATAAATATTGATTGGATATTAAAATTTCACATCTTTCGTAATTCTATACAGCAGAATACTGAACATCTGGGAGCACATGAAGGAATCCTCAACTTGTCATTTTGATATTAAAGAAAAAAGCAGGAAAAAAGATTCTCTGCGGCAGAATGCACTACACTGTGTAAGTATCATCATCACTAATTGTGAATAATGCAAAGCATCTCATCCTTTCAATTATTCAGCTTTATGTCCTGGTTTTGCTTGACAGAAATGTAGTGATGACAAAATATTATAAGTTCCTCTCATGCACAAATGCCAAGGCATCTCTGTACTGCGAGCTGAGTAGCTGTGTCTTATTAGATTTCCCCAAACACAGTACACCTACGCAGAACCTAAGTGGATTAAATATGACGGATGATGACATTTGGAGAAAAGGCTCTTTCAGATTACTCAAATCTAATCTGGAACTCTAAATCAGGACTAATCAGTTGCTTTTCAAAGAAGCTTCAATCACAGGGAGAATTTCTGGCTTGTAAAGTGGGTTTCTGCGAGAAAAGCCGCTCTTTCATAGTGTATCATTTTCAGGTTTTTACAGTCTGAATAGCGTTCAGAACAGCTGCGTGCCACAGAAAAGTCATTGAAGGCTTGACCTGCGTAACTGTCAATGCTTCAGAAAATGGACTGCGGAGCATAATGATGTTGTGTAATTTAGAATCCCGAGACTGCAGTCCATGGAGCCCTAATAGAAAGTTTCCTCTGACATCACAGAGCCAGAGTGTAACGTTAATTCAATTCAATTAACCCCCTCTGGACCAATGGAAACCCACTATAGATGTTTTAGATTAGAAGCTCATCAAAGACATTATAGTGACACCAATAAAACAATGATCCCGTCCAGTACGATACTAGAGATCGCAGCCACACTTTGATTAATCTTATTAATTACTAGCCTTAGGGTTTCCACAACTCTCAGACGTCTTTCCCTGTACTCTGAAAAAATAAGTCTGAGCACATGCAAATGAAGTTAACAGGCAAGTTTGTATCTTCACTTGAATATGTCTACTTTTGTATTTATTTAAAAGAAATCCTGAACAAGATGTACTTTTGTACAACAAACACAAAAAATAATGATCTTGTTATATTAACAATGTTTAATACTTGCAAAGATTGAATAGTTGCCACATTTCAGAATAATTTCACCATTGTTTTCCCCCACTTTGTGTTTTTTATGACCATAATATTCCTGAAAATGTAACATAAAGCTTCTGCACGGATACACTGGGTCCATCCCACCATCCAAACGCATGCACCTTAACTCTTTTCTCCTTAGACACCTAACTAGGAACAAACCATATATAAGCTATTCAGGAACATTTAGTTTTTCTGGTGTGTTGTTTCTTTTTCCAGTGGCTACAATTGTCACTACATGGGCAAACTTCTGGAAAAAACAGTGACATTTTATTATTATCATTATTATTATTATTATTATTATTATTACATTTTTTGAAAATAAAAATAAAACCAAAATAAAAATTGAAAAAAATTGAAAAAAAAATTTAAATAAATAATTTTTAAAAGCTAAATCAACTTTCAAAAAAG
>JAPTGZ010000019.1:23489492-23502576 GCA_029814645.1 Fowleria isostigma
CTCTGTTACATTTGAAAAAACAGAACCTGTTCTAATGGTTGTCAAATCCTGTCTTTAGTGATTTGACAGAGGTGTCAAAACTTGTCATTAAGGGTACGGAGGGCGGGGGTTGTCAAATGTCATTTTTATGGGGGAAAGAGTTAATAACCATATTGACCAATCTAAAGCACCTCCTTGCCACAACAACTGCATCCAGTTTTGTGTGAAATTGTACCAGTTAAAACCTGCCTTTCAGACTAAATATATGCAAAATCAGCTACTGCAATCAGTTTTGGATTTGGTAAATCACATTGCACGTGCAAAATAAATACATGTATCTACTCCTCCAAATAATTTTGCACGTTCTGGCAGAAATACCCATATTGCATATTCATCAAGGCTAAAGCACTAAATAGGTTGTGGGAGCTATTTTGTCCATTTGAGAAATGCAACCCTCGGTGCGTCCTGTTAGGAGATCAACTTCAACAGGTTTTTGTGTGCGCAGTCAAATTTGCACATATTTTCACACATGCAAACCTTTAGTAGACGCATTGCTAAAAAAGCCAATTTACATGACATGAGAACACAATAAATACTATCAAGCATGCCTGTAGACCTGAATTCCGAGGTACACATGGATCCACAGACTGAGGGTGTGTGTGTGTGTGATGAATCGTAAGATGGGGGGGTCTACGCTGTACAACGAGTAAAGCAGACCATACAGCCGTAAAACTGAGAGTGAAACTTAAGCCGCTTATAAGACGAGGGGTCAGTAGATCATAACCAGGGGTGGGGCTTGGGGAAAATGAATAAAACGGGGGGAATAATACGTAAGGGGGGGGGAGGGAGTTCTCTAAGTACTGTGACACACACCTCTCTTTCTCTCTCCCCCTCCCTCCCTCTCTCTCTCTCAGGTATGCACAAGCTGTATGAACGAACATCTGCAGACCAAAAAACAAACTGCATATGAGCCTTTAAAATGATTATTTTTTAATTATTATTAATTAGTTTAGTTGCAAAAATAAGAAATAATCCATTGGTGGTCAAAAAAGGAAGCAAATATTGTAAAATGACATACGGTAGATTCATATAAACAAAGCAGACACTACTTCAAATATATAAAAAAAGGAGCAAAAGAATGTTAAAGTGAAGTTTGTTGTTATATATATACAAAATTTGTTAGTATATACAAATCATACCCTTGCTTAATATATGTATTAATCTGATGCCAGTCTTTTTCAAGCAGAATTGTTTCCATCAGTATATACCATATCCAACCATAAAAGATGAGGGTAGGCTTGGGGGTTGTCAGGTTTCTTTGTAATTACAAAAAGGCTCTTGCTCAGAGACTGACTATGTCCACAGAAAAGAATGTTGGACTCCAGTAGATTTAACTGTGGTGACGATATGTACATTATTCAGCGGGGGAGGCATCAGGCTCAGTGGACTTGCGGAGCAGCATGTGCCTGCGCTTGAACTCTCTTCCTAATGAGTCCCTGCAGTCACCTCAGTCGTAGACGGCCGCCCTCGTCCTCTCAGTTAATTCAGCTGTCGCCTTGTTTAACCACAAGATGACCCTCCCCACCCCTCTGCTACAACAGCCACTCGCTGTCAGCTGGGGACGCACATGCTATCCTTAACTTGTTCTAGCTACCTCAGCTCACATTTGACCCATTTATCAACTCACATGTCCTTGTTTTACCAGCCTTCAGCCACTGAGTCTGAGAGTTGGCAAATGCATGCAAACACAACTGCATGCATGGTATACTATAGAGTGCGCATGCCGGGCCTGGCGTCATATGCACATGCACCTAAAATTAGGCCAACAAGGCTTTGAGGCCCATTCCTCTGTAAAATGACTACACTTTGCTTAAGCCAGCAGATCCATTTGACCTATGTCTAATGTGAACCAATTAAGGTCTTTACAGCAGTGAGCACCAACGTGAAGCTGAATATCCCTTAATACCAGTTAAATACATGTCCCTGTAGCTATAATACACCTACACATGCTATCGTGGTGTGCTGGGTGATTATGTGCTGATATAAAGCTTGTTGGAGAGTCCCATTGAATGTATTGAGAGGTATCTAATGGGCATAGGAACTAATTCCAGGGCAAAGGGGATTAAAGGCTAGAGAAGAGAGAGCAACAGAAGGATGGCACTCGCTGGCAGGAGAGGCTACAGAGGGCGGAAGAAAAGAAATGAAATATAAATGCATAGAATCATCATCTTCTGAATGCCATTCTGCAAAATAAATAAATAACTAAATAAAGTATTAAAATATGTATTTTCTTAAATCCTACCATTTCTATGAAGTAGGATCTCTAATAAACTAGTATTGCTAGTAGCTAACACTGGGTCCAAAAAACATTATTTTTAAAAAAGTATATTTTATGTGTTTTGTAATTTTGCAAATTACACACCAAAATTGGAGTGGCCTATATTAGCTACATAAAAGGAGTACATGGATATTGAGTGTTTTGTTTGCTGTTTGTTCAGAAAACATATTACATGTATATCAAAAAATTTGGGCTGTCAAAATTTTAAAAAATTTAAACACAGTTAACTGCAGTGCAGAATGACTCTGAATGTCTCTGGTAATGCGTTTTGGGCAGTTTGTCCAAGTAGACGTAGCGTCGCGCATGTGCAACCGGGCAATTGATCTGGTAGTGACAGTAGCAGAACCAACTAATAAAAATGGAAGACGCTAAACAGCACATTGGCTGGATGGAAATATGAATACAAAAAAAAAAACAAGACAGAAGTATTATGAAGTATGACAAAGTATCATGCACACTCTGCAGGAAGGAGTTTTCTTTTCACTGAAGCACTTGCATCTTAAAGTACAACATTAATGCGAAACATACGTTGGTTGAAGATTCTGATAGCACTCCAGCGAAGTCGTCGCCCAGCTTGTGACAAACACGTTAAGTCCAAATATATTCCTTTCTTTCTTGTGTCTGTTTGCTCATGCAAAATGAAATACTATTAATATAGATTAAAAATTAATAATATTTAATCATGATTAATTGAAATTAATCCACAGCAACCTTGTAATTAATCAGATTAAATATTTTAATTGTTTGACAGCCCTACAAAAAATATAAAACCTAGTAATAAAAATGGCTGTGACTGAACTCATGACCTTTAGCATGAAAGATGACTGATAAACTAATTGAAATAAGTGAGGAAGAACATAAAAGAAGTGTTTAAGCCCTTACCTGTGTCTTTTAATGTCTTTTTAAAACTTCAATGTGTCAAACAATATGCCCACGGGTCTCAATCTGTATGTGTATGTATACTTGTGTCGAGTGATTTATACTGTTGTTATATACAACACTAGTCACTAACGTACCCGCACATATGCACTAACGCATGGCAATGTCACTCATGACCCCCCCATGTGCTCACATCCTACCAGAAGAGAACCTCTGCAATAGAGGAATACAAACCGATGAACAATAACCCAGTCCTAACAGTGTTGGTGCTTCGACCACTAAATATCAAGTGTTTCAGAGGAAAGTATGAGAGAATCACTCAGAGAATCACTGGAAGAAAATACTGACAATCAAACCAGACACTGAGTTTTATCAAAAACAGGATGTTTCATCTGTCCAAAGCCTGTATCTCTCATTCTCATTATGCCCTGAGTACGAGTGGTTTCTTATCGTTTGATCATGCTGATATAGTTTGGAGACTACCTTGAGGACTGTTCTTCATACTGGTACTGTAGATATGCTGCTGGTGTTTACACCATGGAAATCAATGGTTAAGGAATAAAAAGAAGACGAGTTTAGGCTCTGCCTGTTATCATAAACACCTGCACTGTGCTAACACAGCCTCCAGCCATTTTCCAAAAACATTTTTCTCATGATACTGAGCTAATTTTGTGAGTTACTGGGTGGGCTCATCTAGGAAACCTTATGCTATGTTTAGTCGACTCTCCCATTTTCCTTCATCTTTCAGGTGTTGTTAGTGTAAAATATTACAGAAATGATAGTTTCAACATTTTTTTTAGAGAAGTCTTTTTGTTTCTCTTGCATATACATTAAATCCCACCTTTCAAAATAACAGCTACGCAAACTGTCAAAGTAACAGCATTTCCACTGAGATGAGACTTTCAACGCTAATGTTTACAGAACTGCTTTAGTGATGTTTGATAGGGGTGCTTTGGTGTGTGTGTGTGTGTGTGTGTGTGTGCAGTGCACCTGCCTGAGAGGTGTTAGTGTGAATGAAAAAGTGAGTCATGGGATAATTTTAGCCACTTTGTAACTCTCACATGTGAACTCTATATTGTGAAGTGACTGATGTAGTAATGAGACACTTAGAGTAAGTATATGCAGTGCCATAGTATATGATTGAACTGATGCAGAGCTAACAATAAAGCACTAACAATACATGCATGAGGGCACAAAGGCACAGCATGAGCAAACAGGGCGGAGGGAGAAATCAGTTAAGTCTAAGACCATGTTTACATGCATGCTATTATTCCTCCGTTACTGTGAATATAACGGTATTCTAAATTTGACAGGTGTCATGTCACCCTTTACCTAACATGTGGCATATGCTGATATTCCGGTTTTGTGAAGAGTCTTTGGACACGTGTACAGAAAATAACATATCTAACCAATGTCTCAATTGCTGTTTTGTTGCAGCCTGAAGTAAATACCAAGATCCTCTCTGGTAGAGACGGATGCTCCACAAGGAAATCCACAACTCTGGTCACAAAGAGAAACACATCTACAGGTAGGTATTATGAAACAGGTTTATAGTAGGGTTGGGATTAGTTGTAAGGCTGATATGATACAAATCTCAATACAGCATCTCCAATCTGATATATTAAAGATACATGTGTGGCATCTCTCAATGCAATGCGATACAATTCACATCCAAATCACAATACAGAGCCCATTCTGATTCAAAACATTCAGTCTGTAAGAGAATATACAGTGATATTCAATGAGCTGATTATTTATTTATCAAATAAAACCATGACTTTTCACAAAGTGGCTTTTGTGCAGTTTCAGAACATGTGCCTCACATACAGTCATGTGGCAATGTTAGGACGGCCCCTTTAAATCTGTGTCTCCAAAGTCGTTTCTCTCCGTGTTTCTCACGTTCAACCTCTTGCTCCCTTGCCGAATCAATATAATATTTGTAATGTAAGTAATACAGAAAAAGGTTCTGTCATTTTAAGAGACACCTGCACAAGGTATTTTGGGATGCGCTGTTTGATATGTACGTAACTGTTTCAGGAAGTAGCTCTGGTATGTATGGCAGTATTCAATACAATAGATACAGTAAAAAGTACACGTTCATAAACCACATGTGGTCTCCTCCCTTCTATATTTGTCAGATTCAGATAACATTAGATAACAGTTTTATGGGAGGTGCACGTGCTCAGTGCATCCATGGAGCTCATACTGTTGTTTGCACTGTACACATCCACGAAACCACAGAGCCCTTTAATGTGGGTCTGCAGAAAAGAACTTTACCCAAATAAATAGTAACACTTTTAAATGCAAGTAAAAATATATTCTGTTGAATGGAGCAAATTTTATTGATACAAACGTTCAATGACTGATAAATTGTGATATCATTCCAAATTTTTCATTCATTTGCAGCTTCTCTACCGGTGCACTTGGACTGTGTGTGTCAGCATACCAATATGCATTGGATAATCTTCCTATTCCTAGTTTATAAGACATGAACAAATGTTGCAATTCTAACCTTTTCCACAATGTATTTGAATGAGCGAAAGAGGAAGTCTAAAAAAAAAAAAATCTATCTAAAAGATCTAAATGAAAAAAGTGAAGTGAAAATGTGAAATTTTCACAAAGTAATTAGGAGTAAATAATCTGGGCTGTGTTGTGTGGACAGATGGTGGCGTTGTAGACTACTTTACACATGTCTCTATTAAACAGACTACAGCAGGGGTTCCCAAACTTTTAACTAGCAACCCCCCAAAATAACAGTGCCAGAGACTAGTGACCTCCATGATCCCTGAAGCGACTGAAACATTAAAAGAAAGTACGCACAGGACTCACGCATTAAAAGGCTTATCCAAATATGGTCATAACAACACAAAAAAACAGAAAAGCCCAACAACCATGATACAATTTAAATGACACTGTGGCATATTTGCCACATTGCATTTTGGGTAATGCACATTTTATTTGTGGTCTGTTTAATATGTAGGGGTTCAAGGGAAGGTTGTGTTCATGTTTACTGAGGTTAATGTGTCCGTTTCACAATGTTTATTGGCCTTTTTATATTTATTTATATTAGTGTGACACTATTTGTCAAATCTGTAGGCCAAATAATGCCTTACCTCTTTGTCCATAGCAAGTTGTGTAAGTGCCATCGTTCTTCGTTTCTCACTTGTAAAGCAAAAGCACTTCCTGTGTTACTTTCATCATACATAGTAATTTTTCTACTTACAATTTTCATGTGCTCCAGCCCTGTCACTGACCTGTAATCACCGCAGGGGACACATGAAGATTATTCTGAAAATCATTTTGCAACCCCCCGTTGGCATCTCGTGACCCCCTGGGGGGTCCCGACCCCCTCTCTGGAATCCCCTGGACTAGAGGACAGAGCATTCTCCTGTTCTTTTCCATCTGGCTGAGATGCTTGTGCATCATGGAGGGGACAGAGGAATAATTCAGTCTCATCATCAGTCCACATGACCTGTTGTGCCCAACATATTTTCACACTTTATCAAAATATCCTTGAAGCGAACAGTAGATCAGTGGCCTGATAGTCACAAGTTAAATGATCGCTACATCAAAAGTTAGGTGAAAAAGGTGTTTCATTTCCTGTGTGCATTTATGCTTTATTGAAAAAAACACCTTGAGTGAGTGGAAAAACTTTTTTGTGAAGTCCAAGTTTTGCTGTTTTCATAAACATATTAGATTTGTAACATGCTGAGAGGAGTGATGAATAACCACCATCATAAATGTGAAAAGAAACACATCTAAGGCTTTTGGTGTACAGAACGTCACTGTAAACCAGGGGCTCTTCAACTAAAATAACAAGAGGTCCACTAAGTCAGCCCTCCTCTCCATGTGAGACACACATAGATACAAATGCTGATTTATATTTTTTGTCCATTTAAAGCATTTGAAAATTTTACTGAACAACATATAAATGTTCTCAGCTTTAAATTAACATGTCTTGGCTTGATTCGACTAAACTTTAATACAGAGTACATGGTTTTGAACACTGAGTCGTCATGTAGTCATACTAATCAGTGAATGAATGGGTGGATGGATGGATGAGTGGGTAGGTGGATGGATGGATGTACATCATACGAAACTGAAACTTAAGACGCTTTACTAATTCCTCTGTGTCTCAGCTGTTATGCACCTCATTTTCCTTTTTCTACTTTCGAAAATTTTTATTTAAGACTTTTGTTGCCCCACCAAAATGGATGATGCTCTGGTGTTTGCTTAGTCACTAGATTCACAAGCGTTGCTAAGCAGAGTATCAAACATGTGACATTCCTGCAAAATAATTGAATGCTGTGTGGACAAATGTTTTAGCAGATGTATTGGAGGTATTTTCCCCCTTTTGAAGAAATGGAAGCTTTACAAATGTTACCAGTCACCCTGGTGTCATCTTTTCAAGTGACATACAGCCATATTTTGGAGTGCTTCTGCCTCGATGCCATGTTAGCTATGTTCTAAACCAAAACAATGCAGTGTATGTGTGACATCATCATGCATGCACAACAAAGGTGGAACAAATAAGCAGAATCGTTAAGCAGGCAGGCAAACGATTCCAAGGAATTGAACTACTGGGAACCGGTTCTTGATTGCCATTCCTAATCCTGGAGGTCCAAAACAAAAAAATGATGGTAGATGGAGGATTTCGTCCCCTCTCTGAGTTCCCAGGCCTCAGTGTCTCCACAGTTCACTGATATATTTAACAGTAGTGTCTCTCAATTTTTTTTCCTTGTCATGCAGCATGAAAGTACAGCATTGTCACCTTAAAAAAGTTATGCTGAATGGGCTTCTCTTACCAAAGTATTCTTCAGAAGGAGGGTTGTCCATATCAAACAGCATCTTCTTGGTCAGGCGCTCCAGCTCGTCTTCAGGGTGGGCCATCGAAGCGCTGCCCTGGAAACCAGAAAAGACCCACATCTGAACAATTGATTTTCACCTCATTGACGAACCTCACCTGCGGTCTGTGTACAGTATAAATGCTACTTATGTTGGAAAATGTGTTGCTCAACAAGCTACGTCCATCTTCGACCTGAATTCCGACTTCAATAAATCAGGATGAAGCGCTGTCTCAAGGTCAAACAAACCTCTCTAGGTGTAATTAACATGCAGTGGATGGTCTTCGGTCTGCTTTTCCCTTCTGAGATACCTGACCCTGGCTCAGACCCCAGTGGTGTGCTACCCAGAAGGTTAGGCATATCCTTCTGTGGAATACAAGTATGTGGAAAAAAAATCTGTGACCCTGACTAATCCTTGTATTTGGAAAATCATGATAACAGAAAAAAGGAGAGGCAAACATTAGAAGAAATATTTTTCCAGCTGGTTTTTAAAGATGGGTCAACAGATAGTTTTGTAGTCGTACTCTGAGCACAAAAGACTTTAGGTGTGAGATGCTTTAAGGGCCTCTCTTATATCTATAAGAGATTTGAAAAAGGATGACATAACTCTCTGAAGATGTCACTTCCTTCCTTTCCTTGTGAGCCTGCCCTCCGTCTTATCATGCAGTCTCTGACATCTGCCTGCTGTGCGTCTGTATGGGCCTGATGTGCTGTGCCTGACATTTTCTGCCAATCATTCGTAGAGCGGGAGAATATAGCTCCCCCTCCCGCGTTTCCCTCCCCTTCCCATCCACCGTCCCGGCTCAAGGCACAATCCCCATCACAGGTGTATGTGTGTCCTTTGCACAGACCCCCGGAGGCCTGAACTTGACTCTTTTTCGTGCCGCGTGGCCAAGCTTTTTCAGAGTTGGTGACACTCGGCTGACCTTCCCTAGATCTGGGGGCGTCTGGATCTTTACAGTAGATTTGATTTTCAATATTGTAACACAGGCCACAGATCTGAGCTGACCTTTGCGTGGCTCCTAATTGTGACATTTGGGAGCTAGATGAATGCTCGCGACTGGTCTGGTTTTGTACTAATTTATCCGTGGTTTACTGTGTCACATATAGGAATCAGATTTGTCAATAGCAGACTGAGGGTTTTTGTATTCAGAATGAAAGCGTAATTACAGATCCTGTCAAGCAACTCTTCGGGTTTTATTGATGACTAAATTTGTATGCACTTATTTTTTTTTTCATTAATTCTACTCATTGTATGTGTCAGTCAGTATTTCAAAGGCAGAAATTTAACACTGCGTTTACGGTCGGCGATGTAAATGTGCAGCAGATTTGATACGACCGGCCCCGCTATGAGAACATGCGATGCTTTACTGAGTTTATTTCTAGTGACAGTGAGAAACGCTGAGCTGTGCGTACTGTCCACAATGTATCAAGGAGCGTCTCGAACTTTATGATGCATGACTTTTGCTTCGGTGCAGCCCTGGCTCAGGATGCAGCAGTCTGATAATGGAAGCCCAAACAGTAGGCCTCATTAACTCTGAGGGATCGGCACATTCGACGTGCAAATCTTTCTGCCATGCCAGAGCGCTCTCTAGAGAGCAGCTGGGCCTGAGCTCCTGGATTCCTTGGCACATCCTCAGCCACTCAACCATAACGGCAAGATCACATCATGGAGGATTAAGGAGAGATGAAAGGAACATTCCTCGGTGGTTGGATATCCGCCTATTGTCACCTCAAATTACATGACTTTTTTTTTTTTTTTTTAATAACACACAATGGTCAGTGGATGTATAGGTAAAGGGAGTTCAATTCCAATGCAACTTCCACAAAAAGAAAGGATTATAGGTCTACGCACCTCAAAGAAACACTGCCGTCGTCAACATTCTGCTCATTATGCCTGTGTTGTTAGTTTGAGACAGTGAAGAGGATGATTTAACACTGTTAATCTTGCCTCCACATCAAAAGCACATTGGAGAGGGAACGAAATGCTGCTATTACCAGAAACAGACTTTTGAGTTTAAGCTTCATTTATACCTTATCCACTCTTTGACACCCTGCAGCAATGCACTGCCAGAGAGTTTAAAGCACCTTGTTAGGGAGTCTTTTGTGACAGCACAGAATAATTTTTCACTTGAATAAGAGAAAGAAATTGCTTCCCTGCATGCTTTATGATTGCTTCGCAGTTCCTGTTCAGCTTTTCAGAAGCAACAATAGAAACTATAGAGCAGCTATATGTGCTGCAGACGTGATTTTTCAGTTATGTCTGGCTCAATTCCGTAAATTGTTTGCCTATGCCCCCAGGATACTCTGCAGCAGTTTCATTGAAGTTAGCGCTTAAATTCAGTGGTGACTGGGTTAACAGCTGTTCCTATTTTCCCACTCTTTCCTTACAGTTTCAGGTCATGTACCATGTGCTTCTTGATGGCAAAAAGACTAACAGTTGTAGTACCTGTCATGGATCCTGATGCACCATCAAATGCCACCCGCCAGATAAACTATTTTCCGACTGGTGATGAATGCTAGCACTAAAAATCAAAGCAAGAATAACATATTTCAATGACCACTGTAGTGCACTACTTGATATGATGGAAAGTGAACCACAGCAGAGTCTGGGAGCCGATCACTGCCAGGCTGCCATGTCTATGTATAAAGCTGTGTGCTACGCCACCCACTGTGGAATTGGCATTGTGTCAGAGCTGATTAAGTGAGGAATGACGGGTGGTGGGCTGAGCCGGCTCAGTACGAAGTCTCACCTGATGCCCTGACAGCATCAAGTCCTGCTAGGTAACCGACCTCAGGCTATGTCTCTCTTGCTCTGACTGTACTGATAGAAAGTGAATGGGAAAGACAAGTGTTCTCAGAGCATCTCAGCTACAACTTTGAGAGGGAACAAAGAGGTGCTACAAACTACAACTAGACCTGCAGAGCCACAACAATCAATCAATCAATGAGTTGATCAGAAACAATCACCAACTGTTTTTGGAAGTAGGCTATTTGAAGAAAAATATGGCTCCTCAAATATGATGATATACTTTTCATAGTCACTATTCCATGATATTTAACACTGATCTACTAGTAAAATGCTTCCAAATAAAAGTAGTGAATTTTTTTCTATATGTGAGTCACTGATAAAGTAAAATCAAGACAAAAATCCTGGTTTGGCTTAAGTTTCAATGATACAGTCTTGGGTCAAAATCTGAAATTTGAGAATTGACAAGAAAATTGCTTACCGGTATATTCAAAAGGAATATTTGTCTCAGATCTACCTGAAAACACTGTCTGCACATGACAATACATTCACTTTACAGGTTCTACCTAGTATAAGATTTACAAATCTATTATATAAATGTATATAAACCAATATATATATATGTGTGTAATAACACTAGTCATTGCACTTTTGTCATTTGTTTTCCAATTAATCTTATTAAAATACATACATGAATCTAAAACATTTTGAATGGGGTGGCAGGAGGTCTTGGTGGGGTGGCATGGAAACGTCCTGAGTGTGATACGTGGAATCTCTATATATGTATAAATGTCCAGAGTTAAGTATTTAAGGGGCTCAAAATTATTTTTTTATAATTATATATTTTTTTGCAAATTCATCTTTTATTTCAATATTTTGAGAAGCTTTTGTGAATAGAGCTGAATTGTTTTTGTTTGTTATTTAGCATAGTTTTTAGATTATAAAGTTGGGGGGGGGCAGTTGCCTACCCCCCCTCATAGATCTGCCCCTGTTTAGCACATTTAATCTGAAGCACAACGTTTCTAAAATAAATTGTAGACCAGTGCAATTATTGCAGTGGACCACGTAATATATGACAGTTTTATTCACATTGTGTTTAACATTAACATTATGTTATTAAAGTTGGCACAACTGATATTATAACACTAATGTTAGTTGAAGAGATATGACACCATCAACAGGAAACTAAGTAAAGCAATCAAAATGCCTAATTAAAACTGCATATTTCAGAGATTTTCAAAATAAGTTGGAGCATTTGATAAAAGTACATGATGGCTTAATTCATTTGTCGATCAAAAACATCAACTATTTTCACTGTAATATTCAAAAATATAAATAAATAAAATGTCACACTTGTCAAGATTCGATGCTTTTCTTTGCCAGAATTTACAAAAGGGCAAATGAAATATTTTATATAATTTATATGATTGCTTTGCATCATTAAAAGTGTATATCTACATATGGGGACTATTTGTGCCAATAAAACAAGCATATTCTGTCAATTACTTGCACCCACATTAGCTTTGGGCCAATAAAAACTGTGATATGATTGTGACACATCGCATCAATCTGTCATGAAACTGTCACTTCACTCAGAGCACAACAAACTGTTCCTGCTGCTGCTTAGCTTGGAGTATTTGCCGGCTGCAAGATGGGGAGCATGGAGGGATATTTTCTCAACTAACAGGCAGATACTCGTTGAACGTCAGCTGTAGACTGGTCATTTTGTGACTGTTGTGTCTGGGTCTATTAGCACCATGTTAGTCTGCTGGTGTTCATTCTCTCTATACTTTTGAGTTCAGGTATACAGTATATGCTTTATATAAGTATTTATATTATAAAAGCCAAATGGTCTCTGTGTTCGTGTATGTGTGTCCAAGGACTCACAAAAAATCCGGAATGAGCTGACTGCTGCAGTTTGTCATACTTATGTATTTTTGACCAAGGAACAGACTAGCAAAAACAGTAAGTTGATAGGACCAATATTTTGGGAGATATCAGTCATTTTGGAATACAATAGCCTTATAATCACGTTGCTATACCCAGAAATCTTTGGCGGTGACTGCTGGACAAATGCAGTACAGCAGGCACGAATACACACCAATATACAAACAACCACATCTAGAACTCCTACGGGTCAACGCGCTAGTAAAGTATATAGATTCAAGAAATTTCGAGATTCAAGAATTTTATTTGCCATTTGTGCATAACACATAGGAACTTTTGTGCAGTCGCTTCTAGGATCAGTAAAACAAAGACACAAAAAAGACATATAATTCTATAAAAGCAACTAAA
>JAPTGZ010000019.1:23540268-23558768 GCA_029814645.1 Fowleria isostigma
TTGTTTTATTTTATTATTTTAAAAAAAAAAAAAAAAAATAATAATAATAATAATATTATAAAAATGATGCCTTTTCACTGGTTTTTCCGGAAGTTTGCTGAAGTAGTCACAATTATAGTCACCGGAAAAAGAAACAACACACTGGAAAAACAAATTGTTCCCTAATAACATATATATGGGTTGTCCTTGGTAGGTGTTCAAGGGGGAAAGAGTTAACTTTAGTATAATAACAAATATCAGATAAAGCTTAAGGGTACAAATGCTGCTGATGAGGACACAGGAGGTTCAGTAGATAAAGACATCTGACTTGTTACTTTTGTCTTGGTTTTCTCATAGCTTTATTGGATGGTTGGACAGAAGTATTTGAAATCTAATTGATACTCTTATTTTATAATACTTAGAGTTTATAGAAGAGCCTGGGCAATATTTTAAATCATATGCATGCAACATTTCAATAACTGGATCATCAGGTAACACAAACCAAAAGCACTTAAGATTAATATGGAGTCATACGTACAAAATGAATAGACACGTATGCAGCAGACCTATTGTGAGGATCACAAGGTCCTGCAACACTTTAATAACCTCCGCCTGCACAAATTTTCAGACAGATTTAATAATAATAAAAAAAAATTTCAAAGAACACTTTCTATTATTTTTCTATCTTTTTCCATTATGTCTCACTGCAGTGGTTCAGTCATTTCTCAGGCTCCTGTGGTGACTATACAATAACTACAGACACTGAAATGCAGAGAGAAATGTGAAATGTAAGACAGGTAGTTCCTAAATGCTATACACAGTGCAGACAATGTAGTCGAACAGTTGAAGCCCATGCTTCAAGATTCATTTATGTAATCCTTTAAAAAAAACTGGGTTTCAGAAGAAAAGTATGTAATATTTCTAGTATGATGTAACAACAGCTTACAAAGTAGGGCGTATTACTCACTGATGCAACTAAAAAATAATTTTCTGGGCTATTGTGTGAAAAAAGTCCCTCAGAGTCACCAATCGTGGCACTTCTGGAGGCTATCTTTACAAAAGAGGCAAATGTGTGTTTTGCAGTTCTCATGCAGCAGAAACTAATTGTTTCATTCACCTCCTGCAGCACAACAGGCCATTTTCACCACACATCCTGAGTCATCCCTGTAATGAGGTTTTCATGCACTTGTGACCCGTCCTGCTTCAGGAGGTGAAATACTGCACAGCTGAAACTGTCCATTACTTACAGTACGTCGATATTATCAATGCAGGTGATGGGCAGCTGTAACTACTCTGTTACAAGCTGTGTGTGTTTGTGCGTAAGTGCATAATGTGAGCTTGTGCATGTTTTTGAGACCCGGGATAATATGCAATGACAGCAGTGGATGGTAAGCCTTTTAGCATTGTTAGCAGGGAGGCTAACTTCATGATGTGGAGAGGCAGGTTACATTGACTGTCACAGCTTCCTGGCTCAAACAAATTTGTCATTGGTTCACTCTCTTATTAAAAGACAAAAGGGTGATACTATGCAGTTTATTTGACTAACGAACATTGACGGAACACACTGTGGCGCCTGAAGGCATGCTCCTCTCTCCACAGTTGGCTGCCCCTGTCAAAACTCAGAACCTGCTGCCAGATTGACCTTAAGGTCAACGGGCGCCACTGGCACTGTGGCAACATCTCTGCTCCACACAGCAACAAAGCAATCAAACACAAAAACAAACAGTCAAAAGTTGCAAACCGCCACCAGAAGTCCTGTAATTAATGTGCCAGAGCGTCCTTTGATGCGTTTAAAGCTGAGGAATGAAACAGTCACACAATCACAGCAACAGAGCCCTGAAGAGTAAAATATCTATTGCAAAGAATAGCTGCCTACAGCCTTGACCTTTCATAGGGAATAAAAGAGGCTGACTAGCATACCAGCATCATGCCAGCGACAAACAACAAAAGATGAAAACAACCGAAGCCAACATTCCTCAGTTTACATCCACTTTCAAAGAGAAAAATATGGATTTTAAATTGATACACCGTGATAGGTAACAATAGGTCTTTTATTTAACTTATTACTGACCTTTGAGCTTACTGGAAACCATGGAACAATGCAGCAGTGATGAATTTACTTAAAAGAAGCTCAAATCAAATTGCCTAAGTGAAGTGTAAGCAATAATGTCTGAGAGACATTCCTGTCTTTTCAGTAAGGCAACAAAAGCATACACAATACAGAAACACTAAAAAGAAAAGGACACTGAAACGAAGGCCAGGCGATACTCTGAAATAAAGACAGAAAAGAAACATCTTAATTCACCTGCTTTCTACACATATTTCAGCCAAACAAGTACAATGACATACTCTCAGGTTTTCACTTTCACCAAATATAATGTAATATCAACCACACATGACCTAAGGAGATAAAGAGAGACTCACAGAAAGCCTGAGTGAAAACAGACATCTGCAGTGGATTCCACACAGTGTTTTGAAACCACTGATTTATGTATTTATTTAGTTGGTATTTTATGAACACTGTTTCATACAGACTCAAGGTCTTAATGGATTAAACATTAGAGCACCTGAGACAATGTGGTGGCTGGTCCAGACTATGAAAAACAAAAAACAAAAAAGATTAAGTAAGTAACTAACTCATCTCTGTGGTTGTCAGTAATCTAGGTCTTTTACTTGTTTGTTTTTTTTTGTTTGTTTTTTTTAGGTCTTAACCTTTTTATATTTCATTTTCTTTTCATTTTTTCTGCTAATCTAATACTATAGGACATACAGTATTGGACAAAATGATTACACAGTGTTTTTCAACCTTGGGGTTGGGACCCCACATGGGGTCGTCTGGAATTCAAATGGGGTCATCTGAAATTTCTAAATTTCTTGATAAAAATAAAAGAAAATTATAAATAAGAAAATATTTTTTAATAAGTACATGTATATTTCATTATAATTAAAACACAACACACTTTTCCTAACAAGGATCTAATATGTAGAGGACATATCTTGATTGTTTGCTCAGTATTAATGTTCATCCTTGTAAATACAAGCTCCACTGACTGTACATATCCTGACCGAGGGGAAAAAAATTCTCACTTTTCGCAGTAATCTATACCTGGCCATAATAATATACAGAATATAGAGCAAATGTCATCTAAAATTAACATTTATTTACAACACAGTACAGCAAATTATTACATGATCAAAAGCAAATTAGTTTTAGCAAATAAAATGTCTCAGTTTTGAATGTCGGGGGTTGCCAGAAATTTGTGATGTTAAAATGGGGTCATGAGGGAAAAAAGGTTGGGAACCACTGGATTAGACCATCAAAACTCATTAAAAACAATGGTTATGCAATCAAGTATCAACTCCTGTGTGCATCATATGACTAAAACATGGAATGTCTAAAGGCAATGTTTTTTTCAGTACAATGTCATAGATATTAATGTAAGAACTGTTATAATTTTGCATGGGAAATGGATAGATATCAGCTCTGAAATTAAACTCTTCAAAGTTATTTTTGTTGTTATCATTATATTTGTCCAAACAAATACACCTTTAATTTAACCACCTTTAACCAATGCAAGTAAAGGTACTGTTGTTCCATCTGAGGCTGAGCACTAGCCAAGATGACTGTGATGACTTTACAGAATCCAAACATAGGTCTTCGTGTGCTGTCACAGTGCTAAAACAAAGTGTGAGGTATATCTGGATATGCGAGACTAGATATGATGAGATCTCCGCGAGGGATGAATAACTGACATGGTGGTGCCGTCCTCTGAGAAGTCTCCAGAGTGTCCAGCCTCATAAGTGAAAAACCAACAACACAGTGATACTCTCAGAGGGCTGAGACGTCACTGGAGTCTAGAGTGTGCACTCTCTTCGATCATTCGACAGACACAATGCTTAGGACTCTTGGGAGCGAGCAGCGAGGGCCGATCATTCTGCCATGTTGTGACAGTGAGTGCTATCTGCGACGCATTGCCTGTTGAGAGATGGGAGTGTCACAACATGGCCTGACTGGCACAGTGTGAATTGAGGCTTCCTTTAGGGCAGTTGTGTTGAAGGATCCATCTCAGCGGCGTTTCAAACACTCGGCTGCAGCTCTACTGTGAGCGGGCGTCAATAATGTCCAACGGTTTTTGTACGGACATGACAACTTATTACACAGACATGAAGCTATTTGACACAGAGTAAAAATACAAACAGGCCAAAGTGTGCAATGCACGGCTTGTCTGCTGACATCGACAAGTGACAGTAACATAATGCCCTTTTCTCTCGTACCGTATGGCATCAATAGAAATGTACTTCAACTTCTAATAACATTCTCATGCTGTGTTGGGACATTTGAAGGAAAAATGAAAAATGAAGCCAACACGTAAGTGCCACAATCTGCAGTTTCTTGAACGGTCACTTGAGGCTGGTTCCAAACATGATTCAGTCCCACTAGATCACATGTTCCAATCCTTCATAGCAGAAATAAACATGTTTCAGGCTGGTACAAAACATGTTTTGGCATCTATCACTATTCTCTCTATTCATCTGTGTGTATAAAATTCTATATAACTTGCCTGCTATGTTAAATTATTCCTGCTTAAAGTGCTATATTAAGGGTGTAGTTTGATATTATAGTACTGTTTGATTGTTGTAACAGACAGCTCTACTGTAGAAGTTATTGATGCAAGACGGGTGCAGGGTTTTGAGATGCAAATGCAGTTAGACCCTGTTTTCACTAAACTAGTGATACCCGTTTTCCTCTTGTGATTTGTATCACATATTAGGTCTATCTATAGCCCCTTTTACACAGCATTTCTATTACGGGAATATTTCACCTTTATTCCGGAACGACATCTGTGTAAAACAAAATGGTGGGATCATTTGTCCCACCTCTGTCACAACTCTGTAACGCCTCTGGAAGTAGTTACAGAGCTGTAATAAAGGTGGAATTATGATTCTAAAATGCTATGTGCTAACCCCAATTCCAATGAATTTGGGACACTGAGTAAAATGTAAATGTAAACAGAACACAATAATTTACAAGTCCTTTTCAACCTATATTCAATTGAATACACTACAGTGACACGATATTTAATGTTCAAATTGATAAACTTTATGTTTTTTTTCTAAATATTCACTAATTTTGAATTTGATGGCTGCAACACTTTCCATAAGAGCTGGACAAGGGCATGTTTAACCCTGTGTTACATCACCTTTCCTTTAAACAATACTCAAAAAGCATTTGGGAACAGAGGACATTGATTGTTGAAGCTTTGTAGGTGGAATTCTTTCCCATTCTTGCTTGATGTACAACTTCAGTTGCTCAACAGTCTGGGTTCTCCGTTGTCATATCTTGTGCTTCATAATGCACCACACATTTTCAATGGGAGACAGGTCTGGACTGCTGGCAGGCCAGTCTAGTACTTGCACTCTTACTACAAAGCCACACTGTTGTTACACGTGCAGAATGTGTCTTTCATTGTCTTGCTGAAATAATCAGTCACTCAGTCAATCACTTCATGCCTTTCAATCAGTACTTTTGATTTTGGAATGCAGGTCTGCTGTGTAAAAGTCATCTATCCCCCCTCTGTTACTACTTTGGCTTGGCTGTGGAAATTGGTCGATGGTGGCAAAAAGGTGGGATCATCATCTCACCTTTTTCCCAGGATCTCTGTGTAAAAGTGCCTTATGATTTGCTATGCAACATGTTTTGTCCCTGTAACACACTTATTTTGCCTATTTCCCAGTTGAGAACTATGTTAGCACTGTTGATAAGTGGTGAAGTGGTTCCACTTCACAGCTGGAAGGTTCTGGGTAAAATTTTCAATTGGACTGTGTTGCCTTTATCTGTTCTCCATTATGGATTTCCTCCAGGTCATCCAGTTTCCCCAGGCATTACAAACAGGTACACATAGGTTAATTCTCCTGTCGGTGCCCTTGACCATGGTGCTGGTGAAGGGCTGGAGTTGGTCGCCAAGCGCCTTTCATTGGCAGCTTACTGCTCCTAATGTGCTGGTGCTACGTACTAATGCTAATGATAGGTTCTGTGTAATAGAAAGGGTAAAATGCAGAAACACAGTTTTCCTATAGAGCTAATAAAGGTTGACCTTAAAGTTTGTGCTTAAGGTGGAATTTCACAAGGTTCTGTTGTGATATAGCATGAATATTCACTGAAAGAAAATTCAAAACAGCAACATCTCAAAAGATGATGACATGCATTACAGAACACAACAATCATTCTTTTCGAATGGTGAGCCTTGACATTAGAACCAGGGAATAATGTCAGCAAATCTGAATAAAAAACAAGTGCGAATGTGCTGCATAAAAAACAGACATGGGAGGCTCATTTCTAAATCACCGGATGTCCTCGAGTTCTAGTCTGGTGCAAATAGGGCTGCAGATGAAGTGGGCTACAATAGCCAATGTTAGCATTCACTCATTTGATTATAGACACAGGTTTTTCTCTTTTTTTTTTTTTTTTTTTTTACAAAATAGTGAATATCTAATCTTTTTCCTGTATGTCATTGTTCAGTCTTGTCAAATGTCTGTGCTGTAATCACACCAACTGGGATGACAATAAAAACAAATCTGCTTTAATCCATACTGGCATCTGATGTGTTGAAACACTGACCTGAAACCAGTGAGAACCCATCAGAGACCTGCTGAGTCCATGTCAGAGGATCACAATCTCTTTACCTGAAGGACCCAAACAGTGAAACAGCCACTCACACTGGCTAGCAGCCAGGACACACTTCCGACATGGACACAAACAAGAGACGTGTTGGTCCGCTGACTGGCTGTTAATTGAAGTGGAACCATGGCTCTGAATGAGTCTCACATGTTTGGTCGCAGAAACGCTGGCAGTGCCAGAAGGCTGCCGATGACAGTCGAGTAGCTCTTCCTCCTTGAATCCATCTGGAAAGATGCTTCCCACACACACACATCCACAGCTCCTCACAGAGTGCAATACAACTGGAGAAGTTTACCACGGTGGTAAGTGTAAGTCATTTAGGGAGCAGAGGCTTTCAATATTTTATTAATTATACTGCACATTATCATTCTGCAGAGTGTGGATGAAACAGACAGGAGGAGCTTTTTAATTTCAGCTTAAATCTTATCACACCACATTAAATCAGATCAGACCTGAGGGCAGCTTTAATGGAGGAAGTGCATTACAGGACAGAAATGTCACCGTTAGTGTTTTATTTATTCTTGTTTACTAGCGATCTACATCAGCACTGTGAGGACCTCCTCTCAGCATTTAAAGTGGAAATAAATAATTATCATTCATTGTATGTTTTGTCTATTAATTAACTGTCATAATAAAAACCAATTCCCCAAAACGGTACCAGATTTTCAGGTTTTTGGTGAATACCAACCGTATTATATGGGAATCTGGCAATGTGACAGCTACATTTCATAGTGTGTAAAAAGATGGAACACAATGGAATTTCTGCTTACTGACTCTGGAAAAGGTAACACCGTTCATTTCATGTGTCTATTAACAGATTAACTATTGCACCTGCTGCAAGCATTTGGCAACATTATAGAAGAGGTAAATATAAATATGGATTGCCAAAGCATCACATTTAAGAAGAGAAAAAACACATGCCTGCTAATAACAGGAGTTGAGTTCACAGACGCATACTGTAAGAGCGAAATCCCTTTTGACACTCTACAAAATGAAACTCTCAGGATGTAGTAGTATTTCAGCACGAGGAATGGTGATTTAGGTAACATTTGATTACTAGAAATTCAACAGAAGTCAGTGTGAATTAGAGGTCACAGCAGTCTACACTTCTGGAGCTTCCACCACAGCCGCGCAGCTGCTCTACTGCTTGATGAGCGCGCTATTTTGACATTCATCTGGGCCTCCTTGTTAACTCCCCCACAACAGATCTGATGTGCTTAGACAGGCCTGCGCTGCATATTAGTGAGGCTGGTTGGGCTCACATTGCAGTGAAGCAAACTTGAAGGATTTAGCATGAACACTTTCTCTTGTGTTTCCTCCAATCATCATGCCAGACAATGAATTAAAAACAGAAATAGTTAAATATTACAGCAACGTCAGAAGTATTTGGAGGGTTGAGAGTACATTGTCAAACAAGGTGGTGTCTCTTCTAGAACACAAAGGAATGTGGAGTAGATGCAGCAGTTTTTGGCACTTCCCAAATAAATGTTTCTCTATACTGAACAATCCTTAAGTGGTTTATCACCATTATCTTTAGTATTTGTGGGGGGGTTTTTCAGTAAAAATTAGTTATTTTCCAACATTTAATTTACTAATTATGTAGATGTTTATAGAAGTTTTGAAAAATTGAAGATTATTATATTAAACACAAAGAAAACTGAAGAAAAAGTGACTTTTTCACCAAAATCTCTCATTAACCGAACATAAACCCAGTGTGTCCATCCACTGTCAGTGATCCAACTCCATGGGTTTTACTGGTGAATCAATGTTGTAGAAGATGACGGTGTTTCCACAGTAACTACGAAGCTTCTGAACATCCACATGGGTCATACTGATGACCATGAAAAGACAAATAACCGTATTTTACATTATTTATATGTATTAGTGGATCAACAGGGATTAAACAGTTTATATTAACAGATGACTTTGGTAGATGGTGGATGTTTGGGTCTTTATGCGTTAAAATAGGTTAAATATAGATAGAATTTCATTTGGGAACTGAAAGAAGTAGTAGGTCTTTATGGGTTAAAGTGGTATTGGACACATAGATGATTAGACTCACTACTACTGCAACATGAAAATGATCTTTTTGCTCCCCTCTGACAATTATCTTTGAGGTTTTTGCATAAAACTTCACAAAACAAGTCACCTGTGTTCACTTTTCACACAATTGTAAATAATATCTTCAGCAGCAAACACATAACATATATTCAAACAATATTTTTGGTACCGCTGCTGATTAATATACATTTGGGGGTCTGGTGGGTATTTACCGCAGGAGGAAAGTGTATGTAGGATGAGCTAAAAACAACTTGCAGCTATATTGATGGTAATGAAGTTATATATGTAACTCGGTACAAAAGTGTGGTTCACTGTGTTTTTGCAGTTTCTACTCAACACTGGAGCTCCGTGGCACAACAGAATAATAATCATCATCAGGCTTTGGCTCAAGGTTCAGTTTATTTAAATACCTGGATGAGTTCCACATCAGTGCACCCACAGTCTGGCAAGTGAAGTCACTGCTGTCAGTTTTTGGATGGATGTCTGCGTGGACATCCATATGTCCCGTGGACATGAACTGACAACTACATTTATGATTCTTGGGTGCTGTGTTGAATAATTTGAGCCTCGCTTCATTATGTGGCTTGATTTACGTTTATAGACGATACGCAGACACACACAGCTGAACCCCAAAAAAGCTATGAAAGCATGTAAAGCCATATTAACTCAGTGACACAAATCTTATAGCTTAACAATAGCCCCGACATTAATTCTCCTGTGTTCCATCTGACAGTTCTTTTATGTTACTCACACAGTGTCTTATTTACTTTGCAGGCTGCCATGTCATAAGACTGCTTTTGTACTTGTGAATAAAACAAAACTGTATGTTCACTTTAGTGAAAGGAGCAGTCATTTATGTTAAATCCTCCGCCTTTGCAATAAAACATTACTAATGTCGTGCGATAATTGTCAAACACGTGATTAAAATGGATGTATTCAAGAAACACACTACAGAGCAGAACATTATTATCTGGTCTGACTTAATTTTTGCTGTCGTAGGATAAAGCAAACAAACTGTAACACCAACTTAGTTAAGTGTGTCAAATAACAAATGGCATCTAAGATGGAAGTGGAGAGAGAACAAATGGGAATTATATAATGATCACATTTCATTACCCACTGTTATGCCACAGAGAATACCAACTAAAGCAAACAAAATTGTTTTGATGTCTGTGAAGCATCAGTGCCGGCTGAGTGTTTGCAAGAATGCTGCTGCTTAGAATTTTATGAATGAGCACCAACGTCCATTTCAATTTCATCTGGGAGGCAAACACACATAAGGTCCCCCTGCTGATTCCAAATTTAACGTCGAGAGGAAGATCCCCCTCCCAGAAGCTTGAGAGGGAGAGAGCAGGGTGGCCTATTGATTTTGGAGAGCTGGCTCTGTAATTGCTTGTGCGCAGAAAGCTGTAAATCAAGACCGCTCGTTACTCTCTGCTTATACAAGCGGAAGATTACTGTGCAGCAGTTGTGCCAAAGCTGGAGTATGAAACCTGGCCCATTACACAGACCAGTGTTGTGTTGTAGAATTATGCCTTGAAAAAGCCTGAGTACGGACTGACAGGAGCAGCTGGGTAGGGGAAAAGGTCAACCTGAGTTAATCAGCTAGAATCAGCATCAGCTGAGGAGAGAATAACAGCCTGTTTGTGTGCGTGTGCATATGCTCATAACACGGAAAAACAAACAATAAATAGAAAGCTCCATCGTCACTGTGGGCAAAATCCTCACAGAGCAGAAGACACAGAAAGAGCAAAAGTATATTGTGGCAGCAAAGAGAACCACAGGATGCCGTCTTAAACTGAAAAAAAAAATAGGGTTAAGTCAACAAAATGTCCGATACATAACATTTCATGATTTATACATGTCATAACATGCATGGGTACTCCACTGAGACACAGGTGGTGCAGGTTCTCACCCATAACGCGCAAGAGCTTACAGCAGGTTATGATAAAAATAAACGTGCAGTGACGTTGACCCTGACAGGTAAAACTACCACCATACATTACTTAGTATGGCTGCTTGCAAGTTTGGCTCTCACTGAGCTGTACAGGTGCACATCAATTTTTCAATGCATGTTGACAAAAGCTTTCAAACTCCTACTCTAATATATACTGCACACAAAGATATGCACTTATACTATATTTTATTTAGGAAAAAATGCACTGCTGGTTGCTCCGCATCCTAAAAAGTGTTTGTCCTCATGTGCTGCAGGTATATATGAGCTGGCCTGTATGCATTTTCAGTTTGATAGTATGTGAATATATGTGCGTGTTTGCAAGGACAGAAAAAAACTAGAAGTGAAGAAAACTCACTTGTTCTAAAAAGGAACATTGGCCTTGTAAGACTGGCATCAAGCTCTACGAGGAGGATATAATACCTTACAGCTAAATAAACACAAGGCTCACAAGCTTTCACGTTATGAGTTTTTATACCATTCAATTGGCGACCAAACGAGGAATGTGTTAATGGCTCACACTGCATTGAAGAACTGGAAACAGTGTCCTCTGTTAGTTTCTGGACCATTGTTTTGAGGCCTTGGGGTGACATTTTAGACTTGACCACCTTGGTGTTCTGGTGCCAGAGGGGACCACATTCAGATGAGAAGTACATATATACAATTTAGTTGTGTTTCATAACAGAAATGTCCAGTTTGAGTAATGTACAAGTACTCAGCCTGGCCAAAAAGAAAAAAAAAACCAAAAAAACAGTGCATTTGGGCCCCTTTTAGCTTGGATTACAGCATTCCCTGTGGCATCATTTCAGTAAACTTATACAATATCACCTGTCATCTTTGACCTGACCAACTGAGGCAACCTCAGATCATATCACTGCCCCCACAGGCTTGTACTGTAGGCACTAGGCATGATGGGTAATCACTTCATCCACCTCTCGTCTCACCCTGATACCTCCATCATTGTGGAACAGTCAGTCTGGACCCATCACACCACATGAGCTTTTTCCACTGAAACGTAGCCGGACCTGAATGCTCTGCATTGGGTGGCTCAGGATTTAGAGCAGGTTGTCCAATGACCGAAAGGTTAGCAGTTCGGTTCCCCGTCTGTCCTAGCTATGTGTTGTTGTGTTCTTGGGTAACACTCCAGTGTCACTCACACTGGTGTATGAATGCATATGAATGTTCGCTGGTGGTCAAAGGGGCTGGATCACCTTTTAGCTGCGAACTGGCAGCCACGTTTCCATCAGTCTGCCCCAGGGCAGCTATTACTACAAATGTAGTTTACTACCATCAGAGTGAGAATCTCAGAGAGAATGAATAATGGATCAATAATGTACAGGTGCCTTGAAAAGCGCCATAAAAATCCAATTCCTTATTATCGTATGAAACTGATGGTTGTTTAGGAAATGAGATGCTCCTTGCTGCATCTGCAAGTTAAATAACTGACAGATGAAACATATTACTGCAGTAATTATCCAGTAGAAGGATCTGAATTATTTGCTCAGTTAAGGTCCAGGTGCAGACTTTTTTTGTGGTCGAGCTTTGTACATTAATTACCACTGAATTAATAATGACATTAGCTGATTATAGGTTTGTTATGATGGCAAAATATTAATGATGTTAAAGTTCCAGTGAGTAGGATTTACTGAGACTTAATTATAGAAATTAAAGCTAACATTTAATATGTCATGGTATATAATTACAAGGAAATAAGAATTGAGTTTGTATCTACTGAGGGAGTGGGATGCCTCCACAGAGTCTGTCATGTTTGTACAGTCGATCAGAACAGGCTCCCTATTCTTTTTCCTCTTTTATATCAGGTAACATCCAGTATCAAGGTGTATTACTCAGAGGGATATTACCCAGGACTGTTTGGTTTTTTGGAGCCACTGTAGGTGAAAGAGTAGTTGGTACTCAATTGGTTACATTTTGATATTTCACCACTAGATGTCACGAAATATTACACACTGAACCTTTGATGCTAATATTAACTAATGTAGCCAGGTTATGCTAACAGGCTCATTAAGTAGTGGTAAATTTCAGTATAGCAAAATCCTCATATAGTCATGTTAGTATAACTTCATGACCACAACTAAAGTCGATCTATTAAAAAAATACATAAAAAGTAGCTTAGTAGGTGAATGAGGTGTTAATGAACCCATAAACAGCAGATAAAACCTTTTACTAAGCCTCAATCTTAAAGCAACGGAGGATCCAAATACGCCAAAATGACCCCTGGAAAAAAATTACTTAGTATTTCTACAGGGAAGTTGATATTTAAATGGAAGTCGATGGGATCCAGGGATTTTTTTTTTTTCCTAAGCCACTATCTATCTTTTTAAATCATCATGTTGTGATTTATGAGCATATAATACCAACTTAGTAAAGTATCCCATGAATTTAACATCAATACCCATGCCACTACAATAACCATGCTAGAAATCACTGGTGCATGTCACTGTCTTTAATGTCTATCATCTCAGAACCACAGTGTTCAGTGTTTGCCGTTTGTCTGTTATGTTTCCCCTGTGTGGTGCAATAATTTTCACTTTGTGTGTAGAACATCCACATTTAACCAAAAAGACCGGGAGTCACAAAACCAGAGCACGTAAGCACTTGCAACCACTGTCTTTGTGCCGACCGCGTTTTGTCTTTGTTTGTCGTTGCCACACTGCACACTTCCCTTAAAATACCATGTGTTTGTGACTTCTCCTCAACCAAACTTTGTTAAGTCCTCCACTGTCAGTCATTTTGGTCATCAGTCACTCATCTAGCCTGAAAATATAAATTTAGAAATGAACTTTAAAGGAGTTATATTATGCATTTTAGAATGTAATTTTGCATTTTAAAACATTTCCTTGTGGTCCACATAAGCTATAAATGCTATGTCTGGGTCTGAATTCTTCATTAATGAAACTCCACATGTCCGTCTTTAAGTCCATTCATGACTAATGAAATGAAACGGATGGTTTTGAGTGCTGGCCCTTTACAAAAAATGACCCACTTCACCCCCCCGCCCCCTCCAGGATGTTGACTGTGCTGTTACGTCGTTTTTTTGTAGTTTTCAGGATACAGATCGCTGGTCTAATGATAACAAAAAATTATAATTTATAACTAATCATGGCCAAAAAGGCAAACTGTGTCCTTCACCCTCATAGGTCTGAGTCACAGTCTGACCTGGAGCAACAGGACAGCAACGAAGAACCGTTAAGACTTCTGATATTAACTTTACCACAGTCACTTTCAAGTCCACTAAGTGAACCTGGGAATCCCTACAAATGCACTGAAGTCACAATCAGACCGACCACTTAAGGTGTTAAAGGTCTACACATGTCTGTCCTAGATTGGTGTGTAGAAATATTAGATGTAAATGTGTTTTAGATGCGTTTAAAACCAAACTGAAAATTACCAAATGAGCTAGCATAGCATCTACCTCTGGCAGTAAAAATATCTGGAAATCTCTTCAAAATCACTGAAATCATAATGAGACCGGCCAGTTAAGGTGTTAAAGGTCTAGACATGTCTGTATTGGATGGGTGTGTATAAATATCAGGTGTAAATATACTTTGGATGTGTTTAAAACCGAACCAGGAATTAGCTGTATGGACAACAACCACCGCTGCTGATGTCATACTTGGAGCGATGTTCGTCGGAAGTCTTGACCTTATTTGTGCAAATGTAGCTACATAACTACTGAGAAAGCAAAATAAACTAAGAAAAAATTACAATGGGTTGTAGAAACCCCCTCGATTTCTGCCAAAATTAATATAAAGATAGAACTACAGCACCTGGAGGGTTCAAACTCAAACTTTATGAACTATTAGAGTCCACAAATGCACAAATAAATATACCAAAGCCTAAGAAACGTGGGTTTAGCATAATGTCATCCCTTTAAGTGTTAAAACAGTTTCACTTTTTCCCTGTGCTTAGAAATATGACATGCACTAACATAATAGGTCAAGAGATGTGAACATGTGCATGCTGTGCTATATGGAAGCACAGATCTTCATATGTACTTAAATGACCAGGCATTTCAATAATTTAACATCTTAACCCTGTTTGCAGGCTCTTGAATAAATAAAACAGAGAACATGCCAACATGGCAGGTACCTAGTACCACAAAACAAACATTATAATAGCAGCTTTAACATTTATTTATTTAAATGAAGCACAGTGATGTCGGTGTAGCTATGTCTGTACGCTTCACAGAGGACACCCTTTCAGGTATTATCACGTTATTGCTAGAATATCTCACTAGAGATCTGATCTGCATGGCGTTAAAAACCCCTGAGCCTTTCTACTCCAAACACAATTGGTTCGGTTTTTTTATCCGCCTGTCCTACATTTATTGTGTGTCAAACAATTTAGTGAACTGCCCAAGGCTTTGACTTTTTGAAGTTGCTCTTAATATCATTTAATATCAACTAATGATATAGGCCAAGACTCATTTTGTCTTCACTGCAAAACATCTCTGAAAGATGCACCATTTGGATGTGTTTTAGCATTTACTTAGGGTTAGAGAATTGGTCTTTTTCTAAACATCGACTGTACACTGAGCGGTTCTTGTTTTAAAAAAGTGTTTTCCAACAGTTACTATATTATTGTTGCTCATGACCATAGGATATATATGACGGATCACGAGAAGATTGTGAGAATAAAAACAGCTAAGTGTTCTCGACATTTTTATATTTTTCCTCATCCTTTCTCAAATATATTTTATAACTTGATCTCTTCAGGACATTTAAGAAGTTTCCAAAACATAATAAACTTGTTAGAAGTCTGAAACATGCCATTGCCCCGAGCAGACAAGCCAAAAATTTTTGGAAACGTTTCTCAACTTAGTGCAGTATTTTATCAGGTCATCATATTGTGAAGTGGGCTGGAAGGTTACATCCACATTGGCAACGACTCAGTTTTCAGTTCCCAGTATTTTATTTCAATGTATGTTCTTGTAGTTACCTCGCTTATTCCAAATAATTTGTTATGATGTGAAATTCTTAATTTTGTAACTCTTCCACACATTTTGGCAACTAAATTAACACAGGGAATATATATTGTATAATGGAATGAAAAGTTCAAAAGTGTACTTGATAATTTTTCCATCACTACGTAATTCCTTTTCAGCATATTGTAATTCAAGACACATAAGAGCATATGTGACTTCTGCATCGACTCTTTACCATTATTTTATAGAAAAGTGTTTTCCGACAGATAGAAGGATTAAAAATGTGTCATTACCAATTGCTGATCAGATTATCAGATGGCACCTGGATTGGGAATGTAACGATTACTGGTATATTGATAAACCGCGGTAAAATTCCAGACGGTTAGTATTACTGTTTCGATTCTAATTATCATGAAAACTGTGATCAATTACCGTACTTTGATAATTCATGGTAATACTTAAATATTTGCACTATGGATTTGTTTACATGTGGTTGTATTGTTCTTACATCCACATTACTTTGTTTAATGTTGGTGTAAACACATTAGATTTCTATCAAAGACATCTGTACATTTTAATCTCAGGTAAACAGTCTTTCTGCCAACAAAGTACATTGTGTGTGTTATTTTGGGTTTTTATTTTCTAAATAAAACGTGGTTAATTCATTTCAGTGTGTGTGTGTGTGTGTGTGTGTGTGTGTGTGTGTGTGTGTGTGTGTGTGTGTGTGTGTGTGTGTGTGTGTGTGCACAAGTACTTTTTGGACACTTTGAGCACATTTCAACAATACCGTGATTATAATGATAACCGTAATAATTTTGGTCACAATAACCGTGATATGAAATATTCACATCGTTACATCCCTAACCTGGATATAACTCTACTGCTTTACTCTAAGTCTTGAAATGAAACTTTTAAAAAATGACTTCATTTTTCTATAATGACATGAAACGGCATCGGATCCCGCATGTTTACATATACTGTTTTCATTTGGACTGAGAGGAGAAAGCTGCTCCTCTGGATTTTGGTTCCTGTAGCTGTAATCAAGGTAGATGTACACTTACAACCTTGGACATTTTCATGTTCTAAAGGAATAGATAGAGATTCTAACTATTAAATAAGTGTAGTGCAGTAAAAAGTACAACACTGTCATTTTGTGGTCAGGTGTGAAGCGCTGCTGGTAGCATACTTGTGTGTTCCGTGGCTTGTATGGCGAACTGCTCTCCAGATCTGCCAGGATGCTGGTAAGTGAGTCAATCTCAGCATCCAGACTGGAGCGCCTCTCCTCCAGGGTCTTCTCCGGTCCTTTCATCTGAAAAGAAAAACACATATGCTGTATAGCGGGCGGGCTCATAAAAAGAGCCATAATGACACTTAGTTAAGTTACCTTCACTCGCTGCACTCTACAGTTAAGAACAAACATTCATCCGTCACAATAAACGAGTAATTCTGCTTTCTGCTCGCAGACATTCTCCCTCCTGCTTTTTTTCACACTTCTTACACCTTTGGATTACAGTTTCTGAGTTCATGTTTCACCTTGACCTTAGACAATCCTTTTGAAAACCACACATCAATAGCAAAGGCTTCTCTCTGAGAGGAATGTGGTGAGAAATAAGAAACAACGTATTGTCTGAAAGAAAAGTTTCACAACGCAGTGCACTATTCACCTCATGCTTTTCAACACATTTGGATTTACAGTATCTTATTCTTCATGTATTATTCATCATAATCTCATTCAGCTGCTTTTCAAACAAAAAGGTCAATTCTCAGAAATTAAAGTCAGATCTTTTTTTTTTTTCATTCCATATTTTAAACGGGTGCTCTATAAAAGATAAGAACTGCTCCAATTTTAATTTAACTAGTTTTATATCAGAGTAAGTTGTAACGAGATCAGTCATTCATTCTTTTCTTTTTTGCCTCACCTTGGGGAAAAAAAAAAACTTCAACGTGTTAAAAAAATATCTTAGCAAAAGGGAAGCAAAACAAAACTCTTGCACAAAAATCTGGAAAGTAGTGAAAATGATTTGACCATTAGTGACACGAGGTTTTCTACTAAATTCCCGGGAATTTCTCTGTGGAATGACAGATATATTTTTAGTCCTCTGAACTATGCTGCAACTGCAAGAAGACTTCTTGCAATTGCCTGCGGGGGCTTTTGAGTTGGCTGGATCAGTGACTGCTTCTTATTCTAATGTTATGTGTTTGGATTACCTGTCACAATCTATTACAGGCAGGGCTTGCCTCCATTTGGAGCGTAGCTGCTGCTTAAAAACATCTAAGGCAATCACGAGCGGGGGTAAACAAAAGCAAAACACTAATGGCTTGTCTCAAATCAACAAAAGAAAAACAGGCAAACTTGTTTAACGGTGATAACGAGGAGGATGAAAGGGGAACATAGCGGGAATGAACTGCGGATCTGTGTTATGTGTTGGAATTTGCAGTGTAGGGCGTCATAATATGGACAACATCCATAATGAGAGATGTCTGCTTTTGTTTTTCTGTCTTGCTAAAAGTTGCAGCATTAACTTGTCATAATCCAGACATCTATCTCAGTCGGGGCGAAACAGACCGTCCTCCGAGAGACAACCATCTATTAATCATGGATTTAGTCATTCAATATGTCTAATTTTGCTACTGAAGCACAGAGAACAAGATATCAAGACATTTAGATTGATATCTATCCATTCAGCTCTGGCTGCAGCACACACAATCAAAATGCTGGTGGTATATTAATGAATTAAGTTGAATGCCCAGGGTGATTCTAATGGCAACGTGATAGAAGAACAAATGGAAAAATGAAATCACTTTCTAAAGTAATTAGGCACGTTCAGGCTCTCTCTCTCTCTCTCTATATATATATATATATATATAAATAAATATATATA